>CM040239.1:293463184-293501389 GCA_022545495.1 Chrysanthemum lavandulifolium | reverse complement strand
ACTTCTTCTCCCCTTTTGTCGAAACAAAAAGTGAGCCCATCAAGAAATAAAATGTGGAAAAATAGTCCACGATCGCTTACTCCCCTTGACGGTAGCTCCCCTATTTTGGGGCGCCAAGTGAAGAAAATAACAAAATCCTACAAAGAAAAGGTTAGTAGTAACATGCATAAGTAATCTTGTGATTGACGAGAATCGAGATTGGGAGCAAGGTATGTAAACAAGGCCTTGTAATAAAACAACAAAATGTAGTGGTATTTATGCCACATACAAGCATATAAAAGTAAGAACAAGACTTGTTCTTGAAAATGACTCAAAAGAAAAGTACTAAAAATAGAAAATAGTAATAATGATTCCTTCCATGCTTGCATAAGGTTATGGATGGAGGTTTTGATGAGTAATGGTATTGATGCGATCAAGAATGAGGTTGAGTATGAATCGCATTTCTTCCCTAACTTCTATTGCAATATCCCTAGTGGATTGGCAATGTTAACAATGTAAGTGATGCGGTAATGAGTGCGGAAGTTTTTCGGTTGTTTTCATTTGTGAGTCACAAAGTTGTGGCGTAAAAATAGGAAAATACGGATCAAAGTCCGGAATGTTTGAAGTGGTGGTGGAAAAGAACCTAGATGTTCTTGTAGCTTAATGGGAGCTAAGGGTGGTGAGATTTCAAGGTCATTGAAAATTGTGTTTAGAGAAGGGAGGTGTCAAAAGGCTATTTCTTTTGTTTTGGTTGTTGAGATCTTGTTAGAGTCTTAAGGAGTTCCAAAAGACCGACTTTAGGTGGTGAGTTGATGGGTGGTGAAGTTGGTGTAATTGTTGGTGATGAAGGAGGTGCTATAATGGAAGCATCTTGTGGTGTTATTTGTTGGTGATGAGCCATTTGATGATGTTTTTGCTAAGCAACAAGGCCGGATGATTTTGATTGTGTTGTCAACTCAACCCCATGGTATAGTTGTGTTTGATTAAGAATGACTTGAGTTTATCATACCAAGCTTTTGGAGCTTGTTTAAGACCGTAGCGGCTTTCTTTAACTTATACACATGTTTAGGTTTTTCAAAATCGATGAAGCCCGGAGGTTGAGCTACATATACTTCTTCATTAATAAAACCATTTAGAAAAGCACTTTTGACATCCATTTGATAAAGCTTTAGATCATTAGCACAAGCATAAGCAAGAAGTATTCTTATAGAGTCCGATCTAGCCACGGGGCATAGGTCTCATCAAAGTCTATTTCTTCTTGTTGGTTATACCCTTGGGAAACGAGTCTAGCCTTGTTTCTAGACACTACCCGCTTGCATCTAACTTGTTTTATAAACCCATTTGGTTCCTATTATTGTTTGATTACTAGTGGAGGGACAAGTGTCTAAACATCATTAGAAACAAATTGATTTAACTCTTCTTGCATAGCCATTACCCAACTTTCATCTTTTATGGCTTCTTGTGTATTCTTAGATTCTATGGTTGAAACAAAACAAAATAAGCTACTTTGGTTTTGAACTTGAGACCTTAAGGTTCTTTCGCTTAACTTTCCTATGACCTTATCTATGGGGTGATCTTTGGACCTTTAATATTTATGAGTTCATTATTTGAAGATTCTTCTTCTTCTTCTTCATCTTTTCTTTATTACAATAGCTTCACTTTCTACAATCTCGTCATCGACAGTGAGATGGAGAGGGTTTGGGTGGACTTTCATCAAATTTTACATTTAATGACTCTTCTACCTTCATTGTTTCTTTATTTAGTATGACGAAGCTTTGCTATTAGGGGAGTAACCTATAAAGATACCTTCGATTGATTTAGGATCAAATTTGTAAGGTAATCTTTAGTGTTAAGAAGAAAACATTTGCTACCAAACACTCTAAAGTGATCTAACGTAGGCTTTTGCCTCAAGTAACTCGTATGGAGTTTTACCAAAAATTGGTCTAATTAAGACTCGATTATATGTACGTTGAAGTATCAACGGCATTGAACCAAAACTTTTGAGGTATGGATTGCTCATTTAGCATGGTGCGACTCATTTCTTGTAGGTTCTATTCTTCTTTCAACTACCCCATTCGATTGTGGAGTGCGCGGAGTCGAGAAGTTGTGAGTAATACCATTAGCCACAAAAGCTCCAAATTGCATTTCATTATCGAATTCCATACCATGATCCGCTCTAATAGACGCTATAGGACTTCCTAGTTGTCTTCGGATTTTCTTACTTAATATTTCAAAATAATTAAACGCTTCCGCTTTGTTCTTTAAGAATTTTGTCCATGTGTACCTAGAGTAATCATCCACTATGACCAAAGTGTAGTAGTTGCCTCATAACTTTGGATAGCGGATGGACCAAATAAATCCATGTGTAGTAATTCTAGACACTTAGTTGTAGACACCATGTTTTTAGCTTTGGACTAGAATGAACTTGTTTTCCTACATTACAAGCATCACAAAAGTGATGTTCATATTTTAACTTAGGTAGATCTCTTTACTAGATCTTTGGATGATAGCGATTGAAGTCTCATATTGGCATGACCCAATCTTTGATGTCATAAGGTCAAGTATCATCCATAGAGGTAAGACAAAGTTTGTCTTTAGGTTCATTACCGATTTTAATGACATAGACTCCATGTGTCCTAATTCCTCTTCCTATGGTTATGCCATTTTTAATATCTTATTACCGGTTTCGTAAAAGTACATTGCACTTTTTATCACATATTTGTCCTATACTTAAGAGGTTAAAGTTTAGGTTTTCTTACGTGACACACATCGTTAATGGTTAGAGATTTTTAGAAATCGCACCTTTACCGATGATTTTACTTTTGCTATTTCCAAACACCACATTTCCTCCATTGAAGGATTCATATGTGGAGAATAGATCTTTATTGTCATGTGCCTCGTGCACCCGCTTATCCTCGACCCATTCATCCGGATCTATGTCGACCTTTTAAGCACACCTAAGGAAACAATTAACTCAAAAGTTTGGTCCCAATTTGTTCATGAGTCCATTAGTGTTAAACATTCCATTCATGTTAGACATGTATGGATAAGGTGAATATACATTCCATGGTGCAAAGTTTTGAAAAGGAAAACCATCTTGCATATTTGGGTTCCATCCCATTTGATGGTTACTGGTAAACATTATTAGGTATCCTAGATGGATTAGGTTTCAGAAAGATGGAGCTTTGTTTTTGCAAAAATAGGATTATATTTTGAGGTGGTTGTCTAATGGTAAATGAGTTGGTTTCTTCTTATTAACAATAACAAAATGCTCGAGATGAAGAAGCTATGTTATTACCATCGCTTGCTTCAGCAGCATCCACCTAATCCCTCGGTTGTACACTAGCCGGTCCCCCTTTTGTGGATCCTGAGATCCGCCACAACAGTGGCTTGTTTTCCTAGTGCCTTAACAAATTGTGTTTCTTTGTTTTCACTAGTTGACGATCAAGTTGTTGAATACCTAAACCTTTTTGGTTGTTTCCGGTTTTAACACTATCTAATATCATATCTAAAGTATTCGTACTCATTCTAGCAATTTTAGAATCTAGTTGATCAACTAGTGTTTGAAGTTGAACGAAGTTCACATTCACCACTCGCTATTTTACCCTTTTCTAGACGCTTCAATTTTGCTTTTAATTCTATGACTTCCTTATCTAAACGTTGTTTTTGATTTTTCAAAAGCTTGTTTTGTTAATTAATTTTAAGCTAATATTGCAAAGTTTGTCATATTCATTATGCAATGAGTCATCATCTAGTGATGAGCTACTATAGTATTCTTGACATACCTCGTCATTTGCCATGAGACAAATTTCTTCGCCCTCCTCGTCGCCATTCCCCACGTGTCGCTCACGAATGCCTTTTGATCATCCCGTTTGGGACACTTACTAATAAAGTGGTTCGTCCCACATTTAAAGCAAGCACGATCATCCGTTGGCTTCTCATCCTCTTTGCTTTTCCGGAATCCTTTCTTGTCGCCATACGGTTGTTTGACGATCTTCCTTCCTTCTAAAGAACTTTCAAAGTCCCTTACCGCCATAGCATACCCTCGTCGTCACTATCCGAAGAGGAGTTCTCTTCATCGCTTGAGGCCTTTTGGCTTTAAGGGCAAGAGATTTTGTTTCTTTTCACCTTGAGTCTTCGGAATCTTTAGCAAGGACAAGCTCGAGAATTTTAAGTTGCGATGAGTTCATCAAGGTGAGGATTGTCAAATCTTTTGACTCTTCGATTGCCATCACCTTGGATCTCCACTGGATGGAAGTGCCTTAGATATCTCCTAACATGGTTACGGCTAGAAAAAGATTCATCAAGTGCTCGAAGATGTAATAATAGTATTAAAATTTGCAAATGAATGATCTATAGTTTCCTCATCCGATATTAAAAATTGTTCATATTGTTGATCAAATAAATCAATTTTATTATTTTAACTTGTTGATTACCTTGATGAGTTACAACAAAAGAATTCCAAATTTCTTTAGAGGTTTTAAGCATAGAAATTCTTTCAATTCCTTTTGGGTAAAGCATTATATAAAACCATTTTGGCTTCACTATTTTTAGAAAGCTTTTACTTTATTTCATCGTTTAATTTATCATGAGGTATGTTAACTAAATTTTCTTTATCATCTTTTGAGGTAGCCTCAAAATCACCTTCAACAATAATGTACCAAAGATCAATATCATTAGACTTCATACGCTTTGAATCTATTTTTCCAATATATAAAACCATTAGTTTCAAGTAGTGGTGGTTGCATATATTGCCCTTTCTTGTAATTTTCGTAACCCATAGTGATCGAAAAGTTTTTAAAACTGGTTTGTTTTAAAACTTTTATAAACTTAGCTCTTGATGCCAATTGTGGAAAACCCGAAGGGGGTTGAATAGTTTTGCCGATTTTAAGTTAGTTTCAAAATATTAGATTCGATATTATGTGAAATCGAGATGTAGAGAAAGTATAGATCTAATGATAAAGCAAGTAAATAAAGTAAAGCAAGGATAGAAATGACACAACCGATTTATAGTGGTTCGCTACAAGGACACCTTCCTCGCCCTACTCCACTCCCCGAGTCACCTACTCGAGAGTTCAAGCACTTTGTCAACAAACTCCTTCAACTTGGCGGAGAAGCCTTCACAACGCTGCTTACACCTTTTTCTGGTACAAAGCTAAATACCGAGTCCGTAACACGGTGGACCAAACCAACACGACTATTACACAACAACTATGTGAAATATCAAATACAAGATCTTTGCTACGAATCTTGTGGAGGAACAAATCAATCAAGGGCCCCTTGCTTGGATGACTTGTAGAATGCTCGTGATCTCGCCTGAGAAGGACCTATATAGAATCACTAAGGAAATAAAGAAGAACAACTCTAGATCAAGTGATCTTTGTTAGAAGAGAATGAGAGTATATGAGAGAATTAGTAAGAAGAGGGTGAGTTAGAATGAAGAAATGACTCTATTTATAGGCAAACTTGCCACTGCCTCGATCCCACGGATCCCTCCCTTAAGGGATCCGTCTAGTGTAAACCTAGGGATTCGTGGACGCCCTCTTTGCCCATGGGTTTTTGGTTATAGGTCATGGGTCATGGGTTATGGGTTGGTCCATGGTATTTCTTTAAATACAATGTATCTAATGAGTACAATGTATCTAGTCGTGGGTATAGGTCAATACCATGGGTTATGGATATGATCCATGGGTTGTTATTTTACTCATGCTAATAAACTATTACAACAAATGATTTATTACAAAAATTTGTACTAAGTTACTATATGTAAATGATTTACAAAATAACATGTATCCTTATAATTTTACTTATGATAACATTATATTTGTTATCAACAAAACACAAAGAGATCGCAAAATATTAATAAACGCTTTACGGTTTATGTGTATTAACATGATGTGAATTTTAAATAATTAAACTTAAGATAACTAGACTACTACCTTAAAATACGGCATGTATATGTTATCATTCAAGATTTGTGGTGGTATAGGAAAACTTGGATCTTTGGCCTAATAATATCACTTGCTGACCATGAAAATCGTTACCTTTAGCGCTTATCGCATCTAAAACATCATGAAATGCTCTACTAATAGTCTCTCCAGAACGTTGAAAATGCTCCCCAACATGCCTATTAGATACTCCTAATGAAAGTGTGTAGACAAATACCCCTAACTTTTCAAGAGCGGACATTTTATCACTTGACTTTAATCCATAATTTGACTGTAGTTCCCTACACAATTTCTTGAAAATGTGTGGATGCATTTTAAATGCATTTACACAACGAATAGAATCACCATTCATCCAATCCTCTCCTGTTTGTTGTGAAGTCATGCATGGTTCCTTATACATATGCTTATAGTAGTACTCATCAACTATATCAGTGTCATTAATCACATCTAATAAAAATCTATAAATTGTAGTTTTTCAATCTTCATTTGTTTTTCAATATCCATAGTAATCCTGCATAATTAAGAACATAAAATTAGATAATAACATATATAATCAACTTCTAAAAATATCATGATTAAAAGACATTAAAAAATCCATAAAATGCTTGTAATAAGCATATATCAAATTAAAAACAAGCACACAATAATTATCCAAACAAAAATGATGAAATCACATAAAGAAACAAAATGTTTTAAGATGAGTCGCCAACTACATAAAAACAAAGTGTAGGTGCTCTTGTTTTGCTTATGTTGCAACCAAGTCATCCTACATTGATCATCCGCATACTCGTGAACATTTCTCTTTTATCGGATCTTCAAACAAGTCCATTGCGAATAACCACAACATACTACCTTTTACAATTAGTTTTGCTTCTATCAAGTGATTAATGAAACTTATGACCGCATCAATACTAAACTTATTATTTTGATTTTGGTAGCGTTTCTAACTCCAAGTATTGTATGACACGTTGTCGAGTAGCCTTACTGAGCTAGATGTTCTGTAAGCATTGCGATTTCCCGATTGTCTTCCTCACGCCATATTAATAGTTTTAGGTTTGGTATTTGATTTGGTAGGCTTATTTTTTAGAGATGCCACTTTGGTTTTGGTTTTGGTTTGATGGTGTTGTTGTGTCACCTAGATTGACTTCATCGATGAAACTTTTAAAGAAACCGCACCTTCATTTTCTAACTTTTCCATCTATGAATTCCGCACTTGTGTACCATCTTGGTTGCCATCTAGATCATCATCATCACAACATCTTTAGCCTCAACATTCTTATGATGTACCTCCTTGAAAGCCTTCGCATCCATTGAGGTTGACACACAATCATCACCACCAAAGAACAACATCCCCAAAAGTTGATCCCACGATATTGTAACTCCAAAGACGGTTGTTTTTTGAAGTTTTTAAAATTCGAGTCCTCCTATACAATTTAATGGTGACCCATTAGATCCCAAAATAATTATAGCAAGAATGGTATTTTAGTTCTAAAAGTGCTATTATTAGTTTACCTTAATTTTCCTTTCCACTACTCATCTAAACAATCAAGTTTATTTTCACTTGCATCCCATCCGAGACCCGTTTCGCCATTCTTTAGTGACGTCCAAAGATTATAGTCTCTCTTCATTCCGTCAAACTTGTTCTTTAAAGTCTTTTCACTAACGAACATGCGGTTAAAAAGTGTTGCAAATTTTGGTCAAATCTCAACCCACTTAAACTGCACATGTCGACCATTGTCATTTACATATTTGTTCAAGAATTCACACAAGGCTAATGTTACCTCTTCTGGCCATTTGTCTTTTTTCGCCTTTTTAACACTTGGAGCCATCTAGAAATTTATGTGCCAACGTATGTAGTGCAACTTGCAACTTGCAACTTGATTGTATTCCAACTTGGATGTTTTCTTCCAATTGTATCGCTAAGCGGTGTACTGATTGTATCATATCATTAAGTAGTAGATCATGGGTAACTCAATCACATACAGATCACACACATATATGTGACAATTGACATCGATCATCTGAATTTTGAGTCTTTGTTAAGTTGCACATGTGGTACTAGAAACCGCCCCAACCGGAACCGAACCGAAGAACCAAGAACCGAAAATAAGGAAAAAGTAGAACCAAGAACCGCCCCAAGATTTTCGGTTTCCGTACGGGAATTTTTGGTAATTCCATTAGTACCAAAGTGTTAAAAATATGTCGGATGGATGTGAATTTACGGTACTCGTTTCGTAGAACATCGAAAGAAGTTGAAAGCCTTAATAGTATTCCACAACTTGACTTACAAAAAAGAAAAACATATATCCAGTAACAAAGAAACTCATTATCCATGAAAATAATTGCAAACTCGTTGAGAATATATATATCAATCATGGTGATTAGCTTACAATAACTTACATGGTGACAATATATCATGCAGTGATGCCATAATCGTTAATTGTTTCTTGACTTTTATCATTAAGTTTAATGAACAATAAATACCAATAGTTAATTACAACTTCTTGTTAGTTGTTACTGAGCAACCCATAATTGTTTGATATGCGGCTATGCGCATACTTGATATTCCAGTTTAGAAAAAACTTACTTTCATATTAATGAATGATGTTTGAATATTTGAATGAAATCAATGGATTAAAGATTAAGGTTTATGCGTTTTTAGGTTCATGTAGGTTTTTTCTATTTTCTTAAAAGGCATACTTGCATGTACATAATATCACAAACAAACCTTATAAAATTATATATTTTCATAAAATTCGGTTCTTACGGAAAAGTACAGAACGGACCGGTTCGACCCGAACCGTCCCGAAACCGAATTTTCAATTTTAGGAACCAAGAACCGTACCATGGTTCTAATATATGGTCCCGTTCCTGGTCGGTACCGGTATGGTTCCTCGGTTAATTTGGACACCCCAATGGTACAATATCAATTGTTTCCCGAAAATTTAGTCGATGTGAAATATATAAAGGACGATTTCTCCCTATGCCAAGAGCCCCATGAATATGCATGTATCATGTTGTAATAACTAGTTTCTTGCTATAAAAACTTTTAAAGTCTTTAATACAAACATGTAATTACAACTTGCCCATTATAGGACTTCAAGTTGAATATACAATGAGGTCGTACATTTAAAGTGTACCTCTACGTACCTTTATTTATAAAAGGTTAATTATCAATGTTAAATCACCTCGTTGTTTTCTTTTAAACCATGGATGTTTCAAGATACCTTTATTTTTAAAAGGTTTTCAATGTTAATAACAAAGGAATTAAGCCTGAACATGTCGGAATAACAACGTCAACACAATGAAACAACACCACAAACTATGTTTTTGGTAACAAATTTAACATACCATCATGTCAGAACAAGTTCTACGTACATCTACATATAATACATGCATATTGGTTGATTCAGAGATCATTACCATTCTAATATCTATCACTAATACAAATACCATCATATGAAACCAGTGGCAGACGCAGACATCGGTTACAGGGTATACACTTTAAAGAAAACCGGAAATTTTCTTTTCCGAATTCCAGCATAACCTACCCGGTAGGCCTCTTTTATTGGTCTCGCCTGACGAGTGATGAAAATATTACTCCTAAGGGATGAACTTTGTTTGGTGATTTTGTTTTCTGTTTGTCGATGTTAGGACCCGGCATTCGTTGTGTTACATCCTTCATTTTCATTTTCGTCTTCAGTTTTTGTTGCTGGTTGTTTATATGCGCATAACTGAATCCAACAGAAGACATTATTGATTGACTTAATTTGCTATGTTTTAGTACTTGCAAAATCTAAGTGTTGAGAACTTGGTATTTATAGGGAGAAGATTTAAAGGGCCAATGGTTATCGCAATCCATGGGCTGATTACTAAATTTATCTACTTTAGTATTTAAAGTTTTCTATAGAAAAAAAGGTTAACACTTAACAGTAACACTATAAAAGAGACCATAAAAAGAAAAAAGTTCAACCAACTTTAATTTGAGCATTAATACTAGACTTTTCTATCTTTTGTTGTATTGTATCATATCTAGATTAAAAGACTCTAAATTTGAATTTGATTCGTACATATAAATATGAATCTGATCTGAAACGTAAATATCTAAATTTGAATAAAAGAATATTGTTTGTTTTATACTTTTTAAATGTTTAAATGATATAAGTATAAATCATTTTTATTCTTTCTTTGGGTAAAAGGGCTTTTTATCCCGGTAAATATAATCAGTTTTGTTCTTACGGAACATAAACTTGTTTAAACATTATATAGAACATTTAAGTCATAAAATTAATATAGTTTACCAACGTGTGAATAAAATGTTTTAAACAAAACATTCAAGGACACTGTGTCACAATTTAATCTCACAAAGAAGTCATATATTGTTGATATGTTATATTCTTATATAGTTGAACATCTTCATCATCATACAAATGATCATTATCATTTGCTTTACAATCAAATAAAATTGCGAAAAGCTATTTCATAGTATACTTAACATTGTCGGTTAACAATTAAAATATTCTTAAAGAAATAATTTAAGCTCGTATTCAAATTAAAAATGCCACAATTTAATTGCAAAAACTAGTTAGGCATTACTATTGTTTGAAAAACTTTTAATCGTTTGAGCAAAATAATCATTATTATTTTAAACATTGTTTGTGTAGAAAAAAGAAAATGTAATTCTCTTTAACATACTATGATTATTGAAGAAAAAATCGATAAAAAATATCGTGCGAAAAAAAAAAAATAAATAAAAGTGTGGAGACATCAAGAGGCATTAAGACAGCCTGTTCATATCTAAAAGTTTGAGTCTCTGACCGCGTTTGAACGAGAAAAAACAAACACACTTCCAAACTAAATAAGATACATCTAAATGAATATAGATGTATTTAATTCAAGTCGATGCATCTCAAATATATCATTATATGTATTTCTCATCATTCTCATTAAAAAAATTCATCTTACCGGATCTCTGCCCTACTCTGATGTACACAAAAAAATATATAGCTAACAAATACATTTAAAAATGATTATAGATATCAATAAGAGAAATAGGAGAAAAAAAAGTATTAGCGAGAGTGATATAAAGAAGAAGCATATCAACAATATGATCTCTATAAGACTGAACGTTATGGTGCCCTTCACCTCATGCGGCGAGGCACCACCACGCGTGAAAGACCATGACACCTCACCACCACCGTGCGTGGAAGAGGAGAAATCGAGTTGGTAAGGTGGTGCGTGCCACCTAACGAAACACACATTTTTTCTTTCTTTTTGTTTCTGCTGTGTGGTGGTGTAGTTTGTGGGGTATGTTTTTCTGAAGTAGGATTTTTATGTATTTGGTTAGGTGATGATCATCACGTGTGTTATAGTAATAGATAAGATGATGTACTGAAAGATAATATAGCCATTAAGGTGAAGGTGATCGGTTAGTTATGTGAACAAGTAAAACAATGGATAACCATAGTACGGCAAGGTCGGTAGAATGAATATATTTATCGACCGAACGTGGCACTGATACATAGATAAGAATTGAGTCACCAAGATCTTTTTTATATCATTAGAGGATGGTCCATCAAGATTCCACATATCTCATTATCAACCATTGTCTTTAGATCACTCACTTTCTTGATTTGAAATTATTATTATCAGTTTTGGATATTTAGTTTCGGTTCCAAAAACAGATGCTTATGGAAGTTGGTTGCCTTATAAAGTAACTTGGATCAAATTTCCTAGAGTTATGGTGCTGATTAACTGAAAATTAAACGGTCATATGACATCGATCATATGAATTTTGAGTGTTTGATATTTTTGGTTTCCTTGCATCTGAGGCAGTGAGTTTCTCAACAGAGTTCAACGAGTTATGCATAGTAATATTATCATTATTATGACACCTAGATTCACAGATATACTTTTCAAAAGGATTAGTTTTGCAATTCAAAAAAGACTAGCGGCGCAGCTTGTTGCCGGTTTGCCGTCCACCTCTTTATAAATATCGTAAACGATATAAAAGTAAAATATCAATTGTGTCCGCAAATTTAGTCGATGTGAAATATAAACGGACGCTTTCTTATTTTCTTCCTGTGCATGTTTCATGTTGTAATAACTACTTGCTATAAAAACTTTATAAGTCTTTAATACAAACAACCTGCCTAATTTTAGGACTTCAAATTGAAAAGTGCAATGAAGTCAACATTTTAAGTGTACCTCTGCCTACCTTTCTTTATAAAAGGTTTTCAATGAGAAATCAACACGTAGTTTTTTTTTATGGTCTCATGAGAAATCATCTGTTTTCTAGATGGGTCTCATGAGAAATCAGAAAATTGTTTTTTTAAAACCATGGATGTTTATTTTGATCTTTTCTCTTATCTTTTTTATTTTTTATTTTTTATATATATTTATATTTTTTTAAATATGGGTTTTATTAAGAAAATATTAATAACAGAGGAATTAAGCCTGAACATGTCGGCAACGAAACAACACCACACACTCTGGGTATCATGAGACCCATCTAGAAAACAATCGAGAAAAAAATCTGAGAACAAAAATAATATATATTGATCAGCTAGTCATACTTATCCATCCTTGAATTCTCCATAACAAAGGTTAACGCGTATATATGTGATCATGTATTCAACTGCTACAGAAACATGTTAATGCAACGAAATTTTGTAACGGAAAACTTCCGTTGCAGATTTGCAACCGTTTTTGCAACGGAATACCAACCGATTATCAGCGACATAGTAAATGGCTGGAAATTCGTTGCAAAAAATAAATTAGTTTCTTTTATGCTTGTGAGTATAAACTAGGCGACATTTTATAAAGGCAAACCATTATAATTACGATATTGTTGTAAAGTGTTCCGTATGACGTGTATGCATACACCGTAAAATAATCAAAGTGCAATTGAAAAAGTTTCTAACATGCAATCATTCACAACTCCAAAGAACAATTCTTAAAAAGAAAAATTCTCGAAATAGATCAGTTGCCTTAGGATACATCACTTTTCAGACCCTTTTTTGAGCGTGTTTTTTTTAGGTTGCCTTGGCAACTTGCACTACCCAACCATATGTCGTCAGGTGTCCAACATGATTGTACTAAAATTGGGCAACTCGGAGCAGTTGCCCAAAAAGTACACCAGTTGTCATATGACTCATCACCTCGTAATCAGTAGAGTCACACTTGTCACTTATGGGGTTGAGTTGCCCAACATGGCGCTTGCCACGCCTAGTTTCGGATCACCCAAAAAGGGTCGGAAAATAATGCCGCCTGGCAACTTACACTACCCAACCATATGTCGCCATGTGTCCAACATGATTGTACTAAAATTGGGCAACTCGGAGCATTGGCCAAAAAGTACACTAGTTGCCCTATCACTCAGCACCTCATAATCAATGAAGTCATACTTGTCACTTAGGGGGTTGAGTTTCCCAACGTGGCAGTTGCCCACTGTCTAGTTTCGGCTCACCCAAAAAAAAGGTCTGGAAAGTGATGTGCCCTAAGGCAAATGGTCTATTTCAAAATTTTCATTTCTTAAAATTTATCAAAGAATGTATAAAACCATTTATTACAAAATAGTAATTGCAACACATATATATCCTTTGATTTGTTCAATGCCGTTATGAGGGTATCTGCAGTTGGTCAATTGATTGGATAGAGGTGTGGGATGTATCCTTGGGTAACTCTGTATTTGAGTGATGCCAAAAATGGAAATGTAGCTCAATGTTCTAAAGCCTCAATAAAACAGGAGTTTTTCATCCTCTTTGATGATGCCCTTGAGCAAAAGCCTTTGTGATCATATGTATGGGTCGCAAATGATTATATGTAGGATGTTTGCACTTGTAGAAATGTAGTCAAAAAGGATATTTTTTTCATGGTTGCCCAATTTTAGCTCAAGTTGTTTAAATGCTGAAACTGGATGAATGATGTTTTATACATCAGTTTTGCATAAATTTATTTTTGTAGTCAACTTGAATTTTTGTTTTTGAATAGACTGTATGGGTTTGTCCATAGTAGTCTGCTATAAATTTTTTGTAAGTTGTCAATTCAACATTAATATAATTCCTCATATCAAAGAGGAAAAAAACACATATATATTCTTCTAAAGGTAATAATATAAATAATATTAAAGATAAACACCAAAATTAATAACAAAGTATTGTATAGATTATTGTCACAAACTAGAAAATCAATCTAGCTCACCTAAATATAGTATAGAACTCAAAAACTAAAGATAGAAGTTAACATTTCAAAATAAAGTTACCCGATCCTTACAAACTCGAGTTATTTTTTAGAAGGAAATGATAGAAAATTAAAATTTTATTGTGTTCTTAAGTTTTTCTTGGACAGAAAAGAAAGAAAACAAGAAGGAAATGACATGAAAATTCTTATCATTTTCTTCAAGAATTTTCCGCCCAAACATGGACGGATTTGGACGGAAACAATTCTACACCCGAATTATTTAGTATATAATGACCAATATAACCTTCAGTATTTCCTCATATATGATAAAATGAACATGTTTAAAAGAGTATAAATGTAATTAAGTCTCTATTTCCTTTTTTTCTAACCAACACAATAACACAACATTATTTTTTTCTTTTCATTTTATTTCAACTCAAGAACATTAAATATAAAATCGACTTTCTTTCCTTTTATTTACCCTTCTTTTCTTTTCTTTACACATCGTTTCTTTCTCCACCTAAAAAACTCCAGAAAGCAGTGATCTACTACTAACTTTTTGTATCCGTACCTCTTTGCCTTAGCATGTACAATCATTAATAAGAAATTTCAAAGATATATCCCAGCTTATCCAAACCCTACCACAAATAAAAAGAAAAAAAAATGGACGTTTACATCATGGGTTATAATGGCGAAAAGCTAAAATGGTGGGATTTGATTTTCCGCCAACATATAATAATTCACTTTATTGTTTCTGAAAAGAATCTTTTATAATCTAAAGAATTAGCTTATCTTGCTTGATGAAGGGCATGTTTGACAGCAAATATTTGTGGCTATTTTGGAGCAACAAGTAATTAGTGGTTTGAAATAAAAGGGTTTGTGTTCTAATAATACTTCATGTGTGATAATGTTTCTCAATTAAATACTTGTATGTTTAAATGATGCTTAAGACACGTGAGATTGATTAATTGTGAGATAGTTAGTTGTCTTTTTCACAAAGAAAAATTATTGGTTTAGATCGATGCTTGTTTGATATCAAGCAATTAGTGGTTAAATTTTGTGTAATCGTATTATTTCAAAACGCTTCATGAATTAGTATTTTGATCTTGCCGTTAGAGGTTTACCTCTCAAATAACATATATGCCTTTTTTTAATCTTTTAAACAATTTTATGTAAATGTGAATACGTATTTTTACGTCATTTTACACTCTATAAGCACCGTTGCAACTATGCGCTTTTCTTAAACAAACATCTACCGCTAATTGTTTACTGCTTGTACTAACTGCTACCTTTACGTTTTGTCAAACATACTTGAAAACTGATTTTTATTCCCTCTACTAGTTGACTATATTGCTTATTTGTGACGTCACAAAAACACATTTTAAATAGAGTAAATTACACCATTTATCCTTAAGTTTGTCTCGAAATCGCTCAATCAGTCTCAGTTTTTTTTTTAAAATGCACCATTTCTCCCTAAGAGTTGAGTTCAATATAAACCTCATATTCTCAAAAGACTCAATGAACCAATCTCGTTCACTCAATTTTTCATCAAAACTTAAAAAAGCCACTTTTCACATTTTTTTAGAAAAAAAATATATCTTGCAAATGGTAAATCGTTAAGCGACAAAAAATACACCATCACGACGATAATATTTTTATCTTTCAGTAGACGGGTACTTCAATATACATTCGACGATTTTTTTTTGAGTTTGTTTTGGTGTTAAAATTTGCGTCTGGAAGAATCACATGTGATTTGCATGTTATGAAAGCACGTCTGATTTCACAAATCACATGTTTCGTAAAATCACATGTGATTTTAAAATAAGAAAAATAACATGTGATTTTTCAAGACGTAAATTTTAACACTCACAAAAAAATTCAAAAGAAAAATTTGTCGAAAACATATAGAAGTTCCCTCTATTATAAAATGATTTAATTATTGTCGTGGTGGTATGATATTTTTCCGTAACGATTAACGGTGTGTGAAATATTTAAATTTTTTTTAAATGATGAAAGTGAATTTTTTTCTTGTTTTGATAAAAAAAAATGAATGATGTTAATTGGTATTTAGAGAATTTGGGGTATAAATTAAACTTTTCTCTCGTCTTTATTTTGCTTTCCCAGGGATCCTTTTTGACGTTGGTCAAGGCTTGTTAGACTCCTCAAATGCCTTTCACACAGGGATAAATTTGTCTTTTCATGACTTTGTATTTTTTTAATTTACTTGATATTCTTTTTTTCTAAATCTATCAAAAACACACTCTCTCTGATTAAAATAGAAACAATTCCACATATTTGTTGAAAAAACAAACCTAAACAACAAAACAAGATCTCAGTGTCTCATCATAGATCTTTCAAAAGGAGTTTTTCAAGCACTATCCAAGATTTAAATCAAGTTAACAACAGCCATTAAAGATTTCATCCTAAACGAAATTTCAAATCCAAAACCCAATCCCACAAAACCATATTTTATTACAACCCATCTTTGATTCTTTCACATATTTGATAAAAGATCCACTTTTTATCAAGATCCTCAAGACATCTTTATCAATGGTTATATGCCAAAAGATATAAAAAGATCATGGGTTTGTTCTTTGGATTGTTTGTTGATAGAATATGCTCATGGCATATTTTATAATTATATAGCTAAGTGTGCGTACTGTCACGGACTTGTCTCTACAAGGTCTCCCGTGCGGCACTTAGTCTCGACTAAGCTCAGCCTTGCTCGAATACTCAACGATGTATGCAACGAAGATAGTTTCTAAGAAAGGAACAAGTGGAATGAAAGGAAATGCTTTGTGTTACTTAGAGCTTTACAAGAGAGCTTTACAAATGAGTTTCTATGGATGGATTCTACAAATGAGGCAACACCTATTTATACTAGTCTATACAAGTTTCTACACTATTCTTTGGGAAGCTTCTAGCTTATGATATTTCCATGCTTCTAGTAAGTTTCTAGAACTTCCACTTATCTAATATCTTCCAAAAGCTTCCAAGATTATCCACCATCTTCCATGAGCTTCTAAAGTCTTCCAAGCTTATCCAAGGCCTTTCATGAGAAGTGTAGAATAATCCGAATCCCGAACATACTTGTAAAATAGGCGGTCGTGACATCCTCCCCACCTAAGCTCATGACGTCCTCGCCGTGCCATCCTCGTGATACTTCTCGATCTTGTCTCGCAAATTGCCACAACAAGTCTTCGGCTTCCCAACTTGCTTCACTCTCGGCAAATTACGCCACTTGATCAAGTACTCCTTATAGCTTGGCACTCCTCGTCTCCGCATCGTGACGATCCGACAAGATCTCATCAACTTCTCGATCGCACGCAGGTAACAATCCGCTTGGTGCCCGCTGACACCCTCGCCCGAGTCTTCCTCGCCCTTATGATAGGGTTTGAGAAGACTAACGTGAAAGACCGGATGAATCTTCAACTTGGGCGGTAGTTGAAGTCGATAAGAAACTTTTCCAACACGTCCAATCACCGGAAAGGGCCTTCATACCTCCGTATCAAGCCTTTATGCACCTTCCTTAGTGATTTGAATTGTTGAGGCAAGAGTTTCACCATCACTTGATCTCCTACCTTGAACTCAACGTGTCTTCTTTTTCCATCCGCCCACTTCTTCATCTTCTTAGCCGCTTTATCCAACGAAGCCCGGGCCAAGTCCGCTTGCTCGTGCCATTCCTTCATCGTCTTGTAAGCGGCCGGGCTACTCCCTTCGTATGATGCGGCTAAGGCATTCGGAGTCAATGGTTGGCGCCCCGTGACCAACTCAAAAGGACTCTTCCCCGTGGCTTCACTCCTTTGCATGTTGTACGAGAATTGAGCAACGTCAAGGAGTTTAGCCCAATCGTGTTGGTTGGCACTCACATAGTGCCAAGATGAGCTCTAATAGTGCGCTCACCTCTCCGTTTGCCCGTCCGCTTGGGGATGGAAACTCGTAGAGAAGTTCAAACTGCTCCCATGATCTTGAACAACTCCGTCCAAAGCGCCCGTGAATCTTGGATCTCGATCGCTAACGATCACATGTGGCACCCCCAATACTTCACCACATTCTTAAAGAAAAGCTTAGCCGCCTCATCCGCTGTAACATCGGGTGGTGCGGCAATGAAAGTTCCATACTGAGAATCGATCGACCACCACAATAATACTCCCATTTCTTCCGACTGCAAGCATGTGATAAAGTCCATGGAAACGCTTTCCCATGGTCCCTTGGGCGTCGGTGAGGCTCCAACATCCTCCGGACTTTTTTGCTCTATCTTGTCTTGTTGGCAATAAGGCATGTTCGCACGAATGTCTCTACATCGCCCTCCATCCTTGGCCAATAATAAGTGTCTCGACCAATGCCAACGTCCTCTTGATCCCCGGATGACCGCCCATTTCAATCATGACACTCTTCAAGATTAACCGCCTAAGATCACCCCACTTAGGCACATAAAGCCGATCTCCTTTGGTGACCAACATGTCTCCTTTAAGCCAAAATCTCCGAGTCTTTCCTTCTCTTGCTAAGGCCACGAGCCTCTTGGCAAAGGATCATGTTCCAATCCTTCCTTGATTCGGTCTTGGAGGAAGAATTGCGCTTGGGTAATTGCCGCAAACTCCGCCTTTCGACTCAATGCATCGGCTACCACATTAGCCTTCCCGCTTATACTCCATGTGATAGTCGAACTCGGCTAGGAAGTCTTGCCACCGAGCTTGCTTTAGGACTTAACTTTTTTGGGTTTGGAAGTAACTCGAGCAACATTGTCCGCCTTGATCACGAATCTTGAACCCAACAAATAATGCCTCCAAGTTCGTAAGCAATGGATGATCGCCGTCATTTCTTTCTCTTGCACGGTGTACTTCCTCTCCGTTTCATTCAACTTCCGACTCTCGAATGCGATCGGGTGTCCTTCTTGCATTAGAACTCCTCCAATAGCAAAGTCCGATGCATCCGTATGTAACTCGAAGGTACGGTTACATCCGGTAGTCTCAACACCGGTTCCTCCATAACCGCTTTCTTCAAACTCTCGAATGCCGCTTGGCACTTTTCGTCCCATGTCCAAGCTTTGTTCTTCTTCAATAGGTCCGCAAGGGAGATGCTATTGCCGAGTATCCCATGATGAACCGTCGATAATAGTTCACCAAACCAAGAAAAGACCGTAACTCACGTCACCTTGGTTGGCGGTTCCCACTCTTGGATAGCTGCTTACCTTTGCACCATCCATCATTAGTCCCCTGCCTTTGATCTTGTGTCCCAAGAACTCGACTTCGTCTTGGGCAAAAGAGCACTTCTCTAGTTTAACGTAAAGCTCGTTGTCTCGTAACACTTGAAAGACCTGTTTCAAATGCAAGACATGCTCCTCCAACGTATGGCTATAAACAACGATATCGTCCAAGTATACTACCACGAACTTATCAAGGAACGGGTGAAATAGCTTATTCATAAGGGTGCAAAAAGTAGCAGGAGCATTCGTTAAGCCAAAGGGCATGACTAAGAATTCGTAAGAACCATACCGTAACACGCCGCCTCGCTTCGGCTCCTCCGCTATCCGTACTTGGTAGTACCCCGATCTCAAGTCTAACTGGAGAAGTATCTTGCCTTTCCAAGTTGATCAAACAAATCCGCAATAAGAGGAATAGGGTACTTGTTCTTAATTGTTACCTTGTTAAGTGCCCGGTAGTCTATGCACATCCGCAATGATCCGTCCTTCTTCCTCTGAAATAGCACCGGCGCACCATATGGGGCTTTCGAGGGTCGAATATAGCCCGCATCCAAAAGATCCTTGAGTTGTTTTCGCAACCTCTAACTCGGTGGTGGCATTCGGTAAGGGGCTTTGGCGGGTGGCTTAGAACCCGGTTCTAGCTCGATGGTATGATCCACCTCCTCCTAGGTGGTAGCTTGGGTAACTCCTTGGGCATCACGCCCTTGAACTCCTCAAGTACCCGCCGATCTCTTTCGGCACCTCTACTTTGCCCGACTCGCCATCCGCTTTCTAGCCTTGTTACGACCAAATAGCAAGGCTCGCTCTTGTTGTACCCTTTCTTGAATTGCATGGCGAAAGGGTCTTTGCTCCACACTTAGAATCCCGCTGTGCAATCCATGCAAGTCTTTCCACCGTCTAGGATACATAAAGAATTAGCAAATGGCATAGGGAAAGCTCGTACTTATCGAGGAACTCTAACCCAAGAACCACATCGAAATCATCCATCGGGACCACCGACAAGTCAGCATCCCTTCCCATTCTCCAATCTTGGCTCGAACATCCTTGGCCACTCCTTCCATAGGCTTGGCCTTCGAAGTTCTGCTTGAACGCTCCACTCCTTTCGTAGTGTTAATCCTTAGCCGCTTGGCTTCATCAACCGACACGAAATTATGAGTGGCAACTCTAATCTACTAGAGCACGCACTTAGTCCCATTGATGGTTGCTTCCACGGTTGCAATCCTTTCCTACAACTTTCGGTACCTCCGCCTTGGCCTTGATTGCATTCAAGATCCTCATCGAGCTCATGCATCCGCCATCACTGGGCCTCGTCTTCATGAACCATCATTCCATTAAGGCTTGCTTTCTTGGGCAATCTCGAGCTCTATGAGCTCCGTCACATAAAGCATCCACCACTCTTGAAGGCCGTCTTTATTTCCTTGTTCTTTCCGTGGGTGGTTTACGTGTATTGTCGGGCTTTGCTTGAGCGACTTTCTCTCCCCACCTTTATCGTGGCTCACCTTTCGATCCTTCTGCTTTAGACGCTTCTTCTCGAACTAAAGTCGATCAAGCCCTCGGCATGGGCGATAGCCGTAGCGAGGTCTTGAACTCCACGCCTCTCTAGCTCCGTCTTAGCCCATCCTTGCAAACCATCGAGGAAATAAAAGAGAGTCTTGTTCGGAAAGGTCCGAATCTCAAGGTTAGTGTAGTAAATTCCTTAACATAATCCCGGATCGTTCCGAATGCTTAAGTTTACGGTCGACTCTTTGCTTCGCTCTAGCATTCTCGATAAAATTGCCTCTTAAGTTCCGCAACAAAATCAGCCCAAGTATCGATAGTACACGTACCGCCGATATCTCCATATCGACGTCTCCACCATAACGCCGCGGTATCCTTCAAGTATCGGTGCCATCTTGATCTTGGTGTCATCATCCGTAATGTTGACGCCCAAGTATTGCTCCATCTCCCATAAGAAATCATCAACCGCCCTAGCTTCTCGCTTCCCACGAACGGTGATGGTTTTGGAACATCGATCTTGAGCATTATTACCACCATTGCCACCTCCATTCGCCATGGATCGCTTGCATAACACTACATCGGCTTGCAAGTCTTCGATGGTCTTTTCAATGTTGGATACTTTGCCTACGAACAACTCTTTTAGGCCATTGATTTCACGCTTAAATTCATCGCTAAAGCGTATTGATGACCTCCGAAAGTCATCCTTCATAGTCATAAACTCGGTTCTAGACCATCCAGCCCTCAACTTGGGTCTTCAACTCCGACACGGATGTCTCAACACCCGCTAATCCCTTATCAAAGCTTGACATAACGTCCTTAGACGCACTTCTCTTCTTCGGGTCTTGACGCTTGTCATCGCGACCTTGCCTCTCATCAACAATCGCACTCCACTAGCACCAATCTTATCGGTCTCGCTTTGCCATCGCCTTGAATCAACGCCGCTCGACACCACTTGTCACGGACTTGTCTCTACAAGGTCTCCGTATGGCACTTAGTCTCGACTAAGCTCAGCCTTGCTCGAATACTCAACGATGTATGCAACGAAGATAGTTTCTAAGAAAGAAACAAGTGGAATGAAAGGAAATGCTTTGTGTTACTTGGAGCTTTACAAGAGAGCTTTACAAATGAGTTTCTATGGATGGATTCTACAAATGAGGCAACACCTATTTATACTAGTCTATACAAGTTTCTACACTATTCTTTGGAAAGCTTCTAGCTTATGATATTTCCATAAGCTTCTAGTAAGTTTCTAGAACTTCCACTTATCTAATATCTTCCAAAAGCTTCCAAGATTATCCACCATCTTCCATGAGCTTCTAAAGTCTTCCAAGCTTATCCAAGGCCTTTCATGAGAAGTGTAGAATAATCCGGAATCCCGAACATACTTGTAAAAATAGGCGGGTCGTGACAGTACGGTTCAAGGGTCACACACAAATACACTTAAACACTTTAGTTTATAATATAAATAATGCACTTATATTATATTAACACCAAAATATATTTTACTTTTTATTAACTAGTGTATTTATTAATAGTGTATTAATAAATAATTAGTTCAATATAATTAGATTAAATATTTATTAATAATGTATTGATAAATAAACTATCCAAATCAAAATATGGTATCCACATATTTTAGTTAGGGGTTTCGGCTAGGTCTAAGAAAAAAAAGAGGAGAAATCTGTTCACCAAGTTTAATGTCGAGGATGTGAGATATAATTATAAATACCATAACCTCATAACACAACATTAACACCTAACTTTCTCCTTTCCTTCTTTTTTATGTGGTTCGACCGAAACCACACAAAAGAGGAGAAATCTGTTCACCAAGTTTAAGGGTTTTTGGATTTTGCCTTTTCTATTGCTCGATTCAGGGAGGTAAAAGACAATCTTCTAATTAAGGTGTTAGACTGGCCTTTTGTAAGTGTTGAGGACGTGTACTGTGGATCAACCTAGGAGAAAAACCTACTCTTGTTTATCAATGTTTCTTGATGATACCGAGCATAACAAGGTACTTGCGTTGTTATTCTAGCTTAATTATGCAAAACATATGGATGGTGTTTTCTTAGTGCTTCCGCTACTTTGATTTATATTTATTTGATTGTCTTATATTTATAAAATAGTTGCATGAAAACCATTTTCTAAAACCCTGAACACCAACAGTAGTATCACGAGCATTTTATGTTATTTTTTATAATTATCTTTGTTTTATAAAAAAACTATGTTTAATTGAGCTTGTAATTTTTTTCTGCATTCGATCTTTTAAATTAAAAATCATAAGGTTTTAGTTTTGATGTTTACCTCAATTAAATTAACATTTTTTTATCTACCATAAGAGTTTTACAAAATACGACACGTGTTTATAGATTAAATTTTGTTAATTTTGGTTATTGGCATGTTTTTAATTAAAGTAATTATTTTTTTATTTATGATCCATGGCAAAGATATGCATCTTGCGTCATAGAGCAAGCCATAGGAATATTTGCATAATTTTGTTTATCTTGTTCGTACACAACCGATGAAAGCCTATGCCTTTGCCATGTTATGTGTTTTGTCTTATGATTTTTCATTTGGTTATAAAGCCTTTCTTTTAGGCACTTATTTTATTTATTTATCTTTAATTTTTGTTGGCTATTGTTCGAGCCCAATTCTGTAATTTTAGTTCATAGATTGATTGTACTTTATTTATTAAAACTGTAACCGTTCGGACAGCTGTGTGCAACTGTAGGAAGACGACAATTCCTTGCTCATTACTCTCTGTTTTGGCTAAAATTTGTTGCAGGTACAAGACACATAGGAATACAACTTTGTAGCAGAGTGTTTTAGTTTAAGGAAGACTTATTGATCAAGTTTTTGGCCTCTGAAGTCACTGCAGTTTTTGGGACAGAAGCTGAAAAAGTTTGGCTTCTTTGGAGCTCACTTGATCATCATGTGATCTTGATGCAATTAAGAGCTTTTGGTTTTATTTGTCCTTAGATTGACTTATTGATTCTCATTGGTTCGTGAGATCAAGCATAGGTGTTTATCATCGATTTAGGCTATGCATGATTGTGGTTGTGTTTTATTTTGCGAACATATGATATTATTAATACGAGATCAAAACTTTCAAAACAAAAAATAAAATACAAGATTTTGATTCAACTAAATTTTATTTTGTTGAACTTAAAAGTTTAAATTTTGATTTGAAACTAAATCTAAACATTGTTTTCATAAATACACGTTTAATAAATTGTTGTAATTATTTATTGTTCATGTTTGTGCATTGTCTAAGTTTATTGCTTATGTTCATATAATCTTTTAAAAATTTACAACTTGACACACATACGTTTTCTATAACAATGTTTAGTAAGTCAGATAGTGTATGCATGCAATATTCATAACACGTAAATTTTGTTAAAACTTGTCTACCAATTAAATATATCATTGTAGCAGATCAACTATGTGATGATAGAAGCACAATGTGGATCTTAGCTTTTTACTAAATGTATATTTTTTAATGTTTAAAACATGGATATGCTATATATAAAAGGATTGTTATAAATATACCTTGTGAACTTTATTAATGGAAATAATGAAACATCGAACATAAAAAAAGTTTGAACTTTTCTTTTGAAGAGATATAGAAACATATATAAGTTTGATTAATCAAAAACATATAATTAATCATAAATAACTTTTGAGGAGATATAGAAACATATATAATTAATATTTAGCCAATAATTAAAATGTCAAAACTAATCAAAAACATTTGTTCTTCGTTATAACTCACGGCTAAAATTAAAACCACAAGAAAAATTCATTTTTATAATTTCTAAATACATCTAAATAATTTAAACATGATAATATACAAGATTAAGATGTAAAAAAAAAAAAAAATCAAAAACTCATTTTGGTCCAAAGAGGGTTACATCTCAAAAATTGCACAACCAAAACCAAATTAATTTTGATAAATTAAACATATCAATAAACTTGTAGCAAGATGATAATTAACATTTAACACGTATCAAACTAGCTCGGATGCCACTAATGGATTTTCGCCTAACCATGTGTACTTTAAAATTACTTCGTGCATACATAATCAAGTTAACATATTTATAACAAAATAACAAGATCAATCAAAGTGCAGAAGCGTATAAATCAAACACAAGACACACGAAACATGTACACATCTTTTCGAATACGGATCTCAATGTGTAAATGTTATTAATAATCAAACAACAATTATCATACATTTTTTAATCATAAAAGTTTCGGCCAAATATTAACATGCATAAATAAATTTACAACATAATTATATAAATGCATAAACGTAAACAAGAATGCTTACAATGATCGTTTACAATGATCGTTTACTCATGCTTGAAGAATTGCAAAGGTTGTTTGAAAAGCCTGTGACTGTAGAGCTGTATGATCTGATAGATGCTCTTCATAGTTGCAAGCAAGGAGAAGGGAAACTCGTAGCGCCCAACGCTCGAAATGATGAGTTACATGGACCACCGGGCGACTCAACTATATCTACCCCAATGACATACAAATTGGCCTTATCAACAAATCCCTTAACAAGGAGTTTGATGGTTTCGTCTTGCAATTACAATATGCATTGCACGGGAAGACAACGATGAGGTACATGCAATGCTCATTGATTACGAGAAAGGTTTGCCCAAGAAGGCCCCTACACCGCGGTTCGACCATCCGGAAGGGTAGGATTTCTAAGCCTAATAAGCCGCTAGCGAACAAGAAAGGGAAAGGTAAGGGTAAAGTTGATAAGGAAAACAAGTTATGACTTATCGCTGAAGAACCCAAGAAGTACCCTCCCAAAAGCGTGAGAATTCGAAGAAGGATATGGCTTGTCATCACCGCACCGAGGTAGGACACTAGAAGAGGAATTGTCCACTCTACCTTGATGAGTTGCGCAATAAGAGGTATAAAATACCGCACTGCGCCGCATTGTGTACTCTTTGATGATAGAATTATTTGCTTTTCCTCATAAAATAAATTCTCGGGTATATGATATCTGGATGTGGTATTCACATTTGTAATACAACTCGCAGGACTTAGAGGAGCAAAAGAGCTTGCCTATGGACAAGAATACCGCCGTGGGTAATGGAGCACATGCAATCGTTGAAGCTATAGGCACTTTTGATTTAGTTTTGCCTTCGGGTTTAGTCTTGTCATTAAACGATTGTCATTACGCACCTTCCATTGTTAGGGGTGTCGTTTCGCTTCCTTGTTAAAAGATATTGGTTTTATTCATACATTTCTTGATTATGGAATTTCGGTTTCTTTAAATGGTGTTTTTACTTTAATGTTATTCCGAGAAATGGTGTGTTTGAAATTGATTTGCATGATAATATGATTGATAAAAATAATTACATCTTTAGCATCAATAATAAAAGAATCAAAGGTGATTTGGATTATTCATTTCTTTGGCATTGTAGACTTGCTCATATAGGCAAGAAATGCATGCAACAAATTGCAACACGATGGGCTTTTGCAAGACATCAATGATGAATCATTTGATAAATGCGAATCTTGTATATCGGGAAGATGACCAAGAAACCTTTACAAATAGTTTAGAAAGGGCTTCGATCTTCTTGGTGTGATACATCTTGGCGATGTGGACCACTAAGACATGTGTCAAGAAAGGGTGCTAACTACTTAACCTTTACTGATGATTTCGATCGTTATGGTTATGTTTATTTACTTAAACATAAACATGAAGTCTTTGAAACATTTAAGGTTTTAAGAGTGAAGTAAAGCGCAACTAGAAAGAAGATTAAAGCTCTTCGATCCGATAGAGGTGGTGAATATTTAAGCCAAGAGTTTAAAGATTATCTAGCTGAGTGTGGTATCGTCCAGCAACTTACATCTCCATATACTCCACAACAAAATGGTGTATCTGAGAGAAGGAATCGTACATTGTTAGACATGGTGCGATCAATGTTTAATCTTACAACTCTTCCCTTATCCTTTTGGGATTATGCTTTAGAAACTGCTGTTCGCATATTGAATATGGTTCCAACTAAGAAGGTTGATAAGACTCTTTATGAAGTGTGGTATGGGAAAGCTCCCAACTTGTCTTCCTTAAAGATCCGGGGTTGTGAGGCATTTGTTAAACGTGACTCTGTGATAAGTCGCAACAAAGATCTCATTAAGTGTATCTTCGTAGGATACCCAAAGAAACTATGGGTTACTACTTTTACTTTCCACCGAAAACAAAGTAATTGTTGCTAGGTATGGAGAATTCTTGAAAGGGATCTCATATCTCATGAATTCAAAGGAGAGTTTATGATCCGGAATATGATCAAGAAGATACAACACCTTCTCGAAACACTAGTCAACCTCAAGTAGAACACGAAAGTCCAGGCTTCCACCGAGTTGAAGTGGTTCCCATTCGTAGATCCGCAAGGGCTCTGCGTGCACTGGCGTCTATGTCTCAACGTAGAAGTCGAGGAAAATATGTTAGGGGATCTTGGTGAACTCGCTAACTATAAAGCTGCCATGATGAGTCCCGAAAAGGAAAAATGGCGAGTTGCAATGAATGGGAAATGAAATCCATGAAAGATAACGAAGTTTGGATAGAGGTTGACTTACCTTCAAATGCTAAGGTAGTTGGAAGTAAGTGGCTCTATAAGATAAAATTGACATGGATGGCAATGCACACACCTATAAAGCTCGTCTTGTAGCTCAAGGTATACTCAAACCTTTGGGATAGACTACGAGGAGACATTTTCTCTCAGAAAGGACATTAGAGCTATTAGATTCTTATAGCCATAGTCACGTACTATGACTATGAGATATGGCAAATGGATGTCAAAGCGCTTTCTTAAATGGTCGCCTAGATGAGGACATCTATATGGCGCACTGAAGGGTTTGTGAATCCAAAGTTTCCAAAGCGTGTATGCAAACTTCAAAGATCCATTTATGGATTGAAGCAAGCATCAAGACAATGGAACAAGAAGTTTGATGAAGAAATCAAGAAATTTGGTTTCACTCAAAATCTTGATGAGCCATGTGTGTATCACAAAGCTAGTGGGAGTAATGTTATTTTCCTTATCTTATATGTCGATGACATATTGATCATGGGGAAAGACATTCCAAGTTTGCAAGATGTAAAGTCTTATCTTGGAAGGTGCTTTTCTATGAAGGACTTAGGAAGCAAGATTTATTCGGGAATCAAGATCTCCGAGATAAATCAAGGCGGTTAATTGGACTAAGCCAAAGTGCTTACATTGATAAAATATTGAAGAGATTCAAGATGCAAAATTCCAAGAAGGGATATTTGCCGATGCAAGTTGAACATGGCTTAAGTAATAAACTATGCGCCAACACCGAAGAGGTGGCACACATGAAGAAGGTTCTTTATGCTTGGTGTGAGGATCTATCATGTATGTTGTGAGATGTACAAGGCCTGATGTGGCGTTTGCACGAGAATATTACTAGTCGGTATCAACAGAACCGGTGTGAAACATCGGCAAGTCGTTAAGAACATTACTAAGTATCTAAGGGCTACTAAAGAAATGTTTCTAGTGTATGGAGGAAATCCGGATGCGTAACTTGATGTTACGTGTTTTTGCAATGCGTCATTCCAAACCGATAAAGATGATACGAAGTCTCGGATGGTTATGTCTTTGTCATTAATGGAGGAGCGATTGACTGGAAGAGCAAGAAGCAAACAACGGTTGCGATGTCTATTCTGTTGAGTACATAGGCGCCGGAAGCTGCGATGGAAGTCGTTGATTAGGAAATTCATTTCGGGATTCGGAGTAATGCCCTCAATCGAATTACCTTTAAATGTGTATTGTGACACCTTCCGCAATAACATTTGCCAATGAGCACAGAGTCATGAAGGCGCCAGACATTTTCCTCGTCGATATCACTATGTTCGAGAACAAGTCGAAATAGGTGAAATCAATCTACTCAAAGTTCATACGGATGATAATCTAGTTGATCCCTTCTGAAGCCTTTGCCAAAAGAAAACTTATCGACCATGTTGATGGGATAGGACTTCGTTTAGCTAGTAGTTTCATGCGGATCTGTGATTAGTATTTGGATAAAGGATGTTATGAACAAATATTACTTTAATGAAATAAAATAGTTGTTTATGTTTTTCATTTTCTTAATATTATATCCTATATTTGCATGTTTAATCCGTGAATAACTTATGTTATTCTAAATAGTCCGTTGTCGAATCAATGATGTGGGAATGTCATTGAATTAAGACAAATCTGAGTTTTGGTAGAATATACTTTTAAAGTATATTGATGCGTGGGACATACCAGATTCACATGATATTCAATGAATTGAATATAGGACTCATCCCAACTTTACATGATGATACTTTATGGATCTTTGTCATTAAGTATATCATGAAGTGTTTATCCTCGACTTGAGATACCGATAACTTATATGAATGTAGTGCATTTGTGTAAGATAGTCTAACGCTATCCGTAATCGTAGTTATAAGGGCTATTTTCAAGTGTTACAAAGTTCATGAGTATGTTTGTAGTCAAGAGAATTTGTTCATTTGAATTTGTTTCAAAGCATAATACTATATTTGGGCCCTCGTAGGGTTGACAAGATGTTTGTATGGCAATACCCAAGATCTATCTCGAAAGCGTTCGGATGATTTGGTAATCTTGTTCAATCAAATACAACGAAATGTAATATTAACTTATGAAATGACTTGATCCATATTCATAGTTAATGTAGTATTAGTAACAAAAGATAAGTAAAATGATAAATCATTAAATGGTTTTTCCAGAGACCATACTCGATTCGATCCGAGGCATTGGCGTGTTAAAGCTAGACTAACCAATGTCATTACTATATTTAGTAATATCCAGTGGAGTGAAAGGTTTTACGGATATTTAAATATACGTATGTCCGGATTCGAACTCGAGACTTTGGGATTGCACACATTACGTATGAGAGTTGATGTTAATAATTAATATATAAAATGTTATTATTAATTATTAGTCAAGAAATAAAACATAACGATAGTTAAATAATTAACGAGGTTTGGTTAACGGTCGTTAAATATAAACTAAAGGGACTAGAGATGAAATTACAAGTCGGGAAAGTTCTAGAACCCCTTGTGGGTGCTTTGGCCGATCGCTTATGGGTTCTCAAACCCTAACCCACTCAAACTTGGTCACAAGTTAATTTACCTATAAATACAAACCTTGTATTCATTCACAACTTAACCTTGGATCACCAATAACCTAATTTCTCTTCTCCTCTCCTCCTCTTTTGCTTGGCCGATCGGTGTAACCCCTCCTCGAGGATCGATTTTCCAAGCTAAAGAAACAAGTGTTTGGTTTTATTTGTGATTCAAGAACCTAGCTTTTCACATCAAATCGCTAATAGTACGTGTGTACAAGAACAAAGAACAAGTACGCTTCTTGGTAGTCGAATTGTTGGTGGGTCGAATTGTATAAACCCTAAAGTTAGGGTTTTGGGTTTTGGTTCTTGTTCTAATTACCATTTGATTCTTGAATTGCTAAAAGGTACGCGTTTTCTTATTCGGTTAATTACTTACATGTATTATTCCTAATTACTTCCGCTGCATGCTTTGATGATGTTATTTGATTTTATATAATTGTTATGAGTATTAAATCCCAACAGCTCGGAGGTTTACACAGCAAGCAAGGATTGACTACAATGAGGTATTTTCACCTATAGTTTGACATACATATGTTAGGGTGATTCTCTCATTAACTACTTGTGATTATTACGAGTTGGAACAACTTGATGTGAAGATGGCGATTTTGAATGTTAATCTTGAAGAAACCAATTACATAAGGCAGCCACTTAGTTTTAAAGAAGTAATGAGCAACAAGGTATGTTTATTGAAGAAATCTCTTTACGGTCTTAAGCAGTCTCTAAGGAAGTGGTACAGAAGGTTTGATGTGTATATGGCCAGCAATGGGTTCAGCCACAACAACTATGATAGTTGTGTTTACTTCAAAGAGTTTGCACCAAATATGTACATATATCTATTATTGTATGTAAATGATATGTTGATTGCTTGTAAAAGTAAGTGTGAAATCGGATATACCTAGGGACTGTTGCGAAAAGAGTTTGACATAAAGTAATTTGGTCTAGCCAGGAAGATAGTTGGTATGAAGATTATCTGGGATAGGGTTAGCCAAACTCTGAAGATATCTTAGTCGGGGTACGTGCAGAAAAATCTGCATAACTTCAAAGTGGATAATGACATGTCGGCCTTTGTGACATTGAGAACACACATCAAGTGACTTGGATGTGGAAAGAATGAGTAAGGTCCCATTTTCAAATTTCATAGGTAGTTTAATGTTCTTGATGGTTTGCACAAGACTAGATATTGTGTACGCTATTAGCATTGTGAGTAGGTATTTAGCGAATTCAAGTAAAAACCATTGGGAGGCAGTGAAATGGATTTTAAAGTACTTGAAGGGCACTGCTAATGTAGGTCGAGTGCATGGTAGAGATCAAGGGAAACACGTAGATTTTGACAATTTTGTGGATGCAGATCATGCTAAAGACCCTAACAAAGGTAGGTCAATAATCGGGTATGTGTTTATGGTATATACCTGTTTGGTGAGTTCGAAAGCAACTATGCAACATGTTGTAACATTATCTACTACAGAGGCAGAGTGTATGGCACTTACCGAAGCTGTTAAGTAGAGCATTTAGCTTAAAGGCCAACTACTCGAGCTAGGAGTAAACCTAAGGTCAATGGTTGTAAATTGTGATAATCAAGGTACAATTCATCTATCAAGAAATGCAATGTTTCATGATAGGACGAAGCATATCAATGTGAGGTGGCACTTCATAAGGAAATCGTGGAGTCTAAAGAGATTAAAGTGGCTAAAATTGGCACGGAAGATAATGTAGCTGACTCGTTTACAAAGGTGGTTCCAGGTCCGAAGTTCAAGTATTGTTTGGTTTCAGGTTTAACTAATATTACAACTAAGGTAGAAATTGTTAGTTTTAGTAACATTATTAGGTAGTTTTATAAGTCGATTAGGTTAACTAGAAGGTAGATGACTGAAAGTTTCCTTATGCACGTATACTTGCCTTGCAAGGCAAGTTACACATTAGCTTTGTTTTAGGAAGCTTATGTTTGTGTCGATTTGGTATTCAACTGACTAGGTTAACCTCCTCTACTCTATAAAAGGAGGAGACGGGGTGATGCAAACACACATGCATTCTTCTATTATTTCTTGTAACCAATGAGGTGTTAATAATTTGGTTAGACTTGTAGTACTCTTGTTCGTCGGTTTCTTCGATCTTCAACGTTGCTACTTGTGCCCGCTACAACTCACGCTCTAGCATTTCATGATCGACGTTCGAGTTTGTTGTCGTAATTGTCCAACAAAGCATTTTATAAATTTAGACATAAAAAACAAATATATTACATTGTAAAAGTAAGTGGCTATGTGAACAAACATATCACTGGGTTTATTTCTTTAACTTTGAATGTCATATTGTTTAGACTGTAATTATCGTAGTGTAATTTGCAACAATTAGAAAATTGCTATTTGGTAATGTGAATCCATGGTTTTTTTTATGCTATAAAAGAATTAAGTATGGTTTAATTACGCTGGCTTTTGCTAATCGTATAGTAGCATGAGGCATTCAAAACTTCATCGTGTAATGTTTGTGTAAATTTCTGAATATACAACAATCTATAACTAAGGCTGCCGCGGGAGATCTTTGTTGATTGTTGAAAGGAATTTGTTAATGTTTACGAAAATGTAACCATTTTTTTTAAATGTTTGTAGCGTAAGCTTTAGATAATAGGTTATATGTAATGTTTTCCGATAAACTATTGAACTCTTGTTAAGCCTGCACGTTGTGCCGGGTGAATTGAAAGCATTTTTTTCGATTATGTTTTTGTTGTGGCTAAATGTTGTTATGGACTAAGAAGTAGCATTTTTCAAATAGACAAATACTGCTAAACCAAAGAAACATGAATTTGTTTAAAAATTAATATACATTAGCAGGGTACCTGCGCGATGCGGTGGCGGGTACCTTGCACTCTTTTGTTTTGCGGTGAACAAATGTTGTTCGGTTACACATTTTTTTAACGATAACCGTACAAATGAATGAATGATAATTTAATTTAAAATAACTTTAAGCAATAATAATGATATATCATTTTTAGCATTGATACCTCTAGATATGCTATACACTAAACGAGTATTGCGACCATCCGCCCAGCTCTTGGTAGAGCTTTTTTGACATTTTATCGGTAATTTATGTAACGAAAAAAAAAGCGTTAAAAGTATGTAAACTTCAACTTAGATGTCGTGCACAACAATTTAGATAAAAACATACCGGAAAATAAAATTCCAATGATAGATAACCACATAAACCCAAATTAAAGAGCTTAAACTTGATAAATTTCAAATGTATGAAAGAACCATATTTCCCTTATCTTTCCTTGACCTAATGACAAAAGAAATCTATTGTACCTTAGCTTAATCACCGTTTGCTACTAAATATAGCAAAATGATTGACAAAAAGGAATCAAACTATATTGGCAAAGCTGCACTAAATGCGTAGCTCTTGGTAAGTTTTAACATACCTTACGGTTCAAAGTATTTCACAGCTCTCACAATTCCGTCTGCTCAAAGTTTTGTGTGTTCAAAGACAAATGTTATCACTTAATCCTCCTTACTCCTATGTGAATAATCTACATACTAACAAAAGAAAATGCATCGAATACTATTGGAATGAGCGATCTGAACCGCTGCATACAAAGGAACCGAACATCTTTTTTTTTTTTTTTTTTTTTTTTTCGCCACGGTAACAACTACGAGTTAGTTTTAATTTCAAGTTAAAGTCAAATATAGAATGTGATATTGCATCTTAAAATTCTGTTGTGGTAGCTTAGATGCAAGTGTAAAAGCAAAATTGTTTCCTATTTAATCATGCAATTGTTTCTTGAATATCATAAACAAAGAAGTCAAGTTTACTCGTTTCAAACATATGCAATAGTGCGTAGTTGCGATGGTTTATCCAAACCTCACCTCGGTCTAGCTATTGGATCACCGCGAATCGATTCTTGAAGGCGATCGATCAAATAATGATTCTAACATCATATAGTTGGTAAAAAAAAAGAAATTCAAACTAAACACCACCAATTAAAAACTATTGCATATGCTTACTTGTTCTTCTTCTCTTATAACTGATCTAAATACGTAGCCCAGGAGATGGAGTTTGGATCTGCTCATTTTGTAAAACAACAGATAGATGTTGTAATCCATTAACGAAAGGTCTTAGGTTTAACACAGATGTGTAAAAACAATTCTATTTCATACCCAATTAGCAGCTCCATACTTATCAATGACCATTTATTTAACCTCCAAAATAAACAAATAAGACACAACGGTTTAAATGACACAAACACTCTTATAGAGTGTTTGTTTAAGCTTATATATAGGCTTATGAGGTTATTGGACCCAACTTATATATCGTAAGCCCATTTTTTGACTTTTTACTGGTTATGAGCTTATTTTCATGTTTTTTGGGTTGTTTGTCATACCTTATTTGGCTGGCTTATAAACTTGATGACGGTTTGATAAGCTCATTAACTCATCATCTCCTGCTTATGAGCTTATAGGTTCAACCACTGCACGCAGACCCTGCAAATATTGCGACGCGCCCACCATGGCTGCAACCCCAACAGGCTGCCGTGCCAAGGTATAGGGCATCTCGCTTTTAACATGACCGCTAAAACTCATCATAGCCCCTAATTATGTTGGAATATCCCAATATTGCGAAGCGGACATGCCACCAAGCGAGCCCGGAAATATTTTTATTCACCGACATTTATATAAAACATAATGGGAGCGGTATCAAATTCTATTGTATTTTATTCACCGTCGGTGGCTAAAAAGTATTCGCTTGGGCTTCCTTGGTTCAATAAAATACGATGGAATTTCATACCGCTCCCATTAAGGCCTACAAAAATAGCAGGCTCAGACAGGGAAGCAACCCGGAAAAACAGGGTACATTCGGCATGGCTGCAAACCGAATAGGTTGCCGTGCCAAGTCCCGGACAACCTCAGGTTTTCCAGAGCCCATATAAACTCATCATTGCCTTTCAGTATCAATGCCAACAACCTTTTATCGAATCAAGTCCAATAACATTAGGGTAACAGGGGTACTAAACTGGAAAAGCATATATATATATATATAAAACATACCACAAACATAAACATACCATCCAAGAGCTATAAGCTATATCACTGTCATCAGATGCAATCTCAACCCCTATAATCAATATCGTCATGATGGTAAGAATCAAAGAAAGTGGATATATCCGGCATGGCTACAAACCTAATGGTTTGCCTTGCCAAGACCCGAACCATCACACCTTTAATCAATCGATTTCACATCTACCACAACCTCGTATAATCAATCACCAATAACTTGTGGTTACAAAATAAAAAAAAGGGCAATAAGCTACCAAGCTTCACTGCCACTTCTTTCATACCCAAAAAAACACAACAGCCGTTTCAAAAATGGCAAAAACAATGGCCGCTAAAATCACCATTTCATCAACTTCTTCATAAACCTTTATCCAATTCTAACATCTAAAACAACCGCAATGGATGGATAGAGCCAATCTTTTTAAAGTTTTTTTTTTTTTTTTTTTTTTTTTTTTTTTTTCGTAGATTTAATCAAATTGCTTTATATTTTACTAAAAGTTTTTTTTTTTTAATCAATCAATCGATAATATAGACAAAATTAGCAAATGGGTATTGCTCAAATATCAATGTTCTAACAATAATTGACGATAAAACATGTGATGAAAATGAAATCTTTAAATAAACTTTTATAATAGAAAAAAAAGGAAAAAGGTAAAAAAGATTATACCTTTTGGTGGGTTATTTGATGACAAAAAACAAAAGATGAATTGATCTTGTGGTTTTATTTAGCACTTGTTCACTTACTCATTCGTGTCTGTGTTTTCAATTTGTGCTTTTGTTTCTCTCTCTAGAATCTTGAGGTAGAGAGACAAAGTGATGTGAAGGGTTTGGTTTGGTACTTCGGTTGTTGTTTGGTTATGTGGAAGGCAGTAGAAGCATGTAGAGAGCCTTAGAGTAACCGAACATCTTGGGCCAAATATTGCGAAACAGACAGGCCACCAAAGAAGCCCAAAAAAAACCATGTGAATCGACGTCGTTTCAAATGCTTTTTAATATATATAGTAATTCGTTTCTTAATATTATAAACATAAAACATATTTCCAATAAATTTGACGTAAAAAAGTTAGGATTAAGTTTTATTTGACCAAAGTATTCATGTTAAAAAAAATCCAAAAATTCCTCTCCCTGACAAGAGTGAAAGAATGAGAAGAAATCACAACTAGGGGTGGAAACGAGCCGAGCCGCTCGTGAAAAGCTCGAGATCGGATCGGTAAAAAGCACGAACGAGCCGAGCCTAAACGAGCTCAAGCCTGAGCTCGAGCCTAAGTTTGAGCTCATTTAATAAACGAGCTCGAGCCCGAGCTCTATAAAAAAAGCTCATTTAGGCTCGCGAGCCTAAACGAGCCTAGAAATATATACGTATATATATTTTCTATATGTATAACATTGTTAACGAGCTCGAGCCTTGTGTTAACGAGTCGAGCTTTGTGTTAACGAGCCAAAATCGAGCCTTGTGTTAACAAGCCGAGCTCCATTTGAAGTCGAGCCCGAGCCGAGCTCGAGCTTGGGAAAAATTTCACGAGCCGAGCTCGAGCTCAAAATTTTAGGCTCGAAACGAGCTCGAGCTCGAGCTCGAGCTTTTTATATATAAACGAGCCGAGCTCGAGCTCTGACAGGCTCGGGCTCGTTTTCACCCCTAATCACAACCGCACATTCGAGATGCACCTACAAAAGTAGATGCATCTCCCTTTAAAATTATTTTTTTTCATTTGAAATGTGTGGCTCAGAATATTTCTCACTCTTCTCATTTTATTTTATTTTCTCTCACTAGATCTCTTCCCACCCTGATCAAAGTATCCATCATGCCTATTTTTTTTATAAGTAATTTTCAGTTATCCAAAATTATAGCAAATTTTTGTTTAATTAAATTCTAGCTTAAAACTTGTAACACAATTTGGCTCACTATCACAAACTGTCGAATGTCACTTGGACTTGCCAAACAAAAATTGGATTAATAGCGGAGGATGCCAAACTAATAATGAAATGAATTAGCTTGGTCCAATGAGGTCCAAGTAATCAACAATTTGAATACTTAAAGGCTTAAAGCTCAACACCCCTTTCTATTACACATTTACACTAACCCTAAAACTTAAGTCACAACCCTAATATTTTGATAAAATAAACGCCACCCACCCTCACAATACTCTCTAAAACAAAGTGTAGACACCAATTTTTTCTTAGTAGCCACTAAACAAAAACACAAATTTAGAAGAAGTGTTAAGCTTATCACTGATCTATGATGGTAAATCTCTTTTGGTTTCGTTATAAGAAAGAATCATAAAGGAGATAAACTGAGATCTATTTTCTTTTCTTTTACGACTCTTGTGATAGTTATTTGTGTGGTTTCTGATGTTGATGGTTGACGTGAGGTTGGATGGGTTTAGTTTAGATGCGAATGGTTTGTTGTTGTTCGAAAAGGGTATAAGGACAGTGGATTTGTTATATGGGATGAGTTTAGATGTGAGGTTGGATTTGGTTTGTTTGCTTATTGATTTTTGTTCAAAGAGGGTATAAGGACAGTGGAATGAATTATCGGTCGCGAGTACGAAGGGTTTGCTTGTTTGGAGCCAGACCGAACCTTACCTGCAATGGTGGGTAGCCTGAGTGTGTTATTGAGGAGAGAAAAGAAAACTCAATATGTCTCATGTGTTCTTAGATTATATACACATCTGCAAATCGTTTAAGTCATTAATAAAGCAAATGCTTATCAATTTTATTTTTTAAATTCCACGGATATTACAAGTTAGTGAAATGGGGGTGTTACATATGTTTAAAATGAGATTAAATTTCTAGACTTTCTTTTACTTTTCTATTAAAATGAGCTGTAACGTATTGACCATTTTTATTACAATATTAAAGCCTTTATTAATTACAGTCATAAAACCCTTTTTAATTACAAGGCTTTAACGTATTGACCATTTGTTATTTCATTTGTTATTTCAAGTATTGCTATTGACTAAATGGATTGTTATTTCTTTATTAAGAAATGTTTTTGGTCTTACAAATTTTAAGACTACTTTATTTAGCAAGTCTCAAACCTTTATAAAGTAGTATAGATTAGTGTATCTATGTTGTTGGCTTGCTTACTTGCACCCCATGGCTTAATAATCAACACCAATCTACTCACTACCTACGCTTTTCTTATTTTATGTCTCAATTATGTTTGACTCACTTCATATTTGATTTAATCCAT
>CM040239.1:293263084-293463084 GCA_022545495.1 Chrysanthemum lavandulifolium | reverse complement strand
TTTTGGTCTGGTTCAAATTTATACTTGCTCAAGTTGCTTCCAAGAAAGTTGGTGAAATACTTTGATCAAACGTTTGTTTCAATTTGTTAGTCAAATACTTTTGAGAAGAGATATAGTGAGAAGACAGATTGAAATAAAAAGAAAGAGAAGAAATTTCAGCCACACGTTTCAAATAAAGATGAGAAATTTAGGGGGAGATGTATCTATTTATTTAGATGCATATGAAATGTGCGATTGTGGTTTCTTCTCACCTTTCTCATTTTAATTTTAGTTCTCATTTAATCCTTTCTCTTGATTCACTAATAAGAAATTAAAGTTAGGATCGTCTCAAGCTAAGTTAAACATGATACTCCTTCAGTCCTAAAATAATTTTCCTCCTACAAAAGAATACACGGTTTAAGAAAAACATAATTATTACTGTTTTCTCTCTCTTATTTTTTTACAGAATGACAGTTTTACTCTTAACTAATTAATTAACATATTCTTCAAAGTTAATATTAATTTCAACCAAATGTAATATAGTAAACTTGATCATATTTCCTTATTTATTGTTGGGGTGGACAATTAAATTGAGACATCCGAAAGAAAACATGGAATAGAAATTTAAGGCGGAGGAGTGGATCATGTTCACCAATCACAAAAATGATAAATACATAAACCATTTTCTTTTAATAAAAACTATGAGCCCACTTATTAATTCACTCTAACAATAAAAAATTAGTTTATTTTTGTAAGAATAAACCAGATACATATATGAGGTTATTAAGAAAATAGACAGAAAAGGTCTAATATGTTGGTCAGTTTTGTAAAAATCGGCCATGGCGACCGATATGGTGGCGCCATGGCGGTTGGCGGTGGTCCACCGCCACGATATTTCCCATATCGGTCTAACTTATCGGTTTCGGTCAAAATCGGAGCTTGGCGGTCAAAATCGGTCATGGCGGCGGGTCGGTCAACACCGGTCAACTTCAAATCTAGTGTTTTTTTCCATATTCGTGCTGGTCAACTTCAATTTTTTTGATTTTGTTTTAATTTGGAGAACAAATCAGCAGATTTATAATTATATAACAGAAGATATATGATTAAAAATAATAAAAAAACATTATAATATTACTAATATTTGTTTATTTTTAAATAAATTCCTTTTCCGCTCGCCGCCAAGACCAATATGACGTTTGACGGGGGTCGACCGCCACCGTACCGCCGAGCGATATTTACAACCTTGATCTTGGTTAGGCAACGTATATTTAAGTCAATCATCCCTTCCCCAAGTAACCTAAACGTGGAAAACCTCATCTGAATACAATTTCCATGTAAAAGAATTTTAACAAATATTGCCAGAATGGTATGAATAATGTCAAGTTCTCTAAACATGTGGTAAATTTGTATGTAACAAAACTAGATAAAAGTTTATAACCCAAACCCAAATTGGTAACAGATAATTAGATGCAAAGAATACAGTAACAACATTATTCAATGTTTGTAAACATGTGATTTTCTTTCTAATTTCTAGCATAAATATATATTATTCTTAACATAAACCCTAATAAGATATAACAATGAGTTTGCCGGGAACATAGATTTGCTCTAAAACCGAAACAAAATCAGAAACGTTAAACATCTGCACCAAATAATGGCCTAATCAATCCACAACAGCAAACTATGACTAAAAAACTATCAGATATGGGTACAAAATATCAGCAAAGTTTCCAGGTTGAACTCATTCGGTTCTCATGTACTTCTTAGCCTCTTCGATGCTTAAGTCCATGGGGTTCCGATTGGTCACACAGACCATAGGCTCAAGCATTGGCACAACCATATCTGTCTGACGGCCTACAGCATTCACCCCACCCGCCTGACCCGCCGCAGATGTTGGCTCAGTTGGCCCAAACCCACAACCACCTGATCCGTCAGGGTTAACCACATCCGCTTGACGAGCCACTCCATTGGCTTGACCGGCCTGGCCCGCCACGGACCCTGACCCACTTGGCTCAGAGACACCAATACCAGACCCATTAGGGTTAGCCACGCCCGATTGGTGATGGTTATGTTGGTTAGCTTTTGTTTCGGCAGGTATTCGAGGCAATGAGGTTGCCCGGGCGATAATGGCATTTAAACGAATCCTTTTGGGTTGCTCTCGTTCAGACCCGGAAGTACCTTCTCCAGCAGGAGCACCAGTTGAGTTTGCAAATTGAAGTAGCTTCAGAGTGGGTTTTAATAGGCGTCCGCTTCTCGATAGACCTGAAAAGGGCACAGAATTCGTGGGTTTAGTGTCGCTGATGGTTCTTCCAGATTCATCGGAATAACTGGAACAGTTGATGATTTTTTTTTTTTTTTTTAATTTTCCTTTCAAAAAAAAATTAAAAAGGGTCTTTTTATTGCATATACTACGATTGTGCTTATTCATTTTGTCCATTTTAGTTGTTTTTTACATGTCATAAAAAGATGGCCCAAGGCGTCGTTTGAGTCATTTTGTAGCATAAAAAAGAAACTTGATAAATCAGCTTTCCCAATATAGAAATTAAATATACAAATGTTGAATATAAAAATCTCGCATTAATCTATAATACAGAAAGATGTGAAGGAATGGGTTATAAATGTTTAAAACAGAACACAGAAAATGACTCGAATGTAAGGAAAATGCAGAACGACAAACTGAGACAAATGAAAAGGTACAGTAGTCGATACTTTTTGCAAGAAAATAATAAAAATAACAGACTGAATTTTTTATATTACTAGCTATAATTTACTCTTACGAAATTTTATATGGCCACCGAAATTGTAATTTGCCTACAAAAAGTTTACATAAGAAAGTTACCTTTACCTCCAGCCACAGCAGGTTTGGCCATTTTTGGTTTCTTTCCTTCAAATTTCCTCTTTAGGCATCCGTTGCCTGAAATGAAAGGGTTGATATTGTGATCACGCTAATTGTATATAATCTCCAACAGGAAAGATACTAATAACGAAATTGATGGATAAGTTAAAACAAGTCATGGCTCAGAGTATTCTCACAACCTTAAAAAGTGAAACCACCTTGCATTCTGTTATTAACAATATAGTTTTTTACAGTGTAGTTTGCATAATATAGAAACACACTTCTCAGCTGTCCTGTTTTACTCATTGACTCAAAGTACGTTTTATTGTTCATTTGAGTCATTAAAAGATGGTTGTCTGTCATGTTTAGGTCGTGGTGTAACCAAAAAAGGGTTAAGAATCGTCTTTTATGTAAAAATGTTGAGCTCATGTATGCAGGTAGTTAACATTAAATTATAAAATGTTAAAGTTGCATATTACCATCTTCTAATGCGTCAAATGTACCAAAAAGTTAAATGACTAAAACGAGACAAATGATAAGGTACTTTTTATACGCTTTTCTAATACATTAGTAAGATTTTTTTTATATATATATAGAAAAAGCATTCACAGGTTGGCCAACACGACCTGGCCTGGCTGGACTGTTACCCATTTTGGCCCATTTCCAAACCTTCCTGACCCATCCATTTCATGACATTCGACGAACCAAAAGTGACTCCAAAGGCAACAATTATTCGTTAAAACTCATACCTATGTCAGCTTCATTTTCAGATCGAGTACCAATTCCATTATAAACAACAAGTTCATTACCTGTAAAAAACAAGAACTAGTATTATTCGACTAATGTATTACTCAAGCACTAATTAACTTAGTCTAAAAGCTGTAACTTTTGTAGTTCCTTTTATTTGAATTATTATTATATAAATATATTAGGAGTTCAAGTATATTAGTTCCAAAGTTGCTTAAGTTATTTCCTAGTGAGATTTTCACAGGCTTTTCTAATTTGCTAAAAAGATTTGCGACTTTCCTACTAAAAGTTTGTAGGGCACAAATTAGTATACCAACAGATATCAAATGTATAAAAGAATGTACCTCTGACAACATCAAGTGCTTCAGTTTGAGCACCTTCATCAACAATATCTTCATTTGGGCAAGAAGATCGTTTGCCAATTCCAACACAGATTTGAAGCGGAACCATTGCCGATGTTACCTACATTCGCAATCATTGCGGTGTTATAGTTTATGAATAAAAACGTCTCCTTCTAACGTGGACTTTAACATTACAATTATTCCGTATATATGTTATTATCATTTTGTATAAACCGTAATGACTTATAAAACAGATTATAACATTCTACATCAAAATATGGTATAAAAGGAATTCAGTGACGGACCCAGAAAAATAGGATGTGGGGGGCAAAATTTTTTTTTTTACGATAGCAACAAAATGCGAAAGAAAAAACTAGAAACGTACTGATAAATCGAATATTTTTACTTAGACATGACAGATTTATAAGACTTTAAAGAGTTAAATGTTGGATTTTATTATGTAAGTGGGGGGCAGTTTGAGTTTTTGGTGGGGTCACTTTCGAAAAAAGGTCAAAATTACATAAAAATTACACTAAAATATCAACTTTTTCGACTAGCCATGGGGGGCGCCTGCCCCCCACTCTAACATGCTAGGTCCGTCCCTGAAAAGGATTATAACAGATATTTATAAAAAATTGATAAAATGATAATTTTACATAAAAAATGCTATTATCAATGAAATTCAACATTATGTATATGTTGATAAATTTAAACTTAGATAATAGAAGTATTTTATCAAAATTGTCCTGTTCCGGCCTTCGGCCATTTTGTATAAATCATTACCTTTTAGTCGTTATGCTTTTCCGTTTTACTAGTTATATGCTGGACATTTGAACTTTCACTTTATTTTATTGGCATGTACGATCATTTAATGTTTCTGAATTATATGCATATTAGAATTCTATTCATATACCTCTATGATTTTCATCCACAACATTTGCTCCTCCGTATTTCTTCTTACTACTAAGGTGTCAAAAAACAATACGGATAATCTACAAAATCAGTATTAAAAATAGATTTATAATTAACATTCTATTTGCTACATAAAATTCAATGTCACTTACGTTCAGGAGCTTCCACATTTTCCGCACTCGTCTATTTGACAAATGTACTCGGCATGATTGATCAAGGATATCGAATATTCATATCTCACTCTAAAGGCCAAGCATATTGATGGATCTTGTTTTTTTGTTCGCAACATATGTCCTGTGATATCATTTAAATTAGCAATGATTTGAAAGAAGAAAAATAAAGTAATTTGGAACAAAGGTAATAGCAAATGACAATAAAGGCCTCGGTTGCGAATTTGGAAGTGATATTATGATATTCAATAATCGATATTTGCTCGTTTAAAATGCCTCGAACAACACACAAAGCAATCTTTTAATGATTCGGATGTGCAAAATCAAGTACAATGACCAAAACCGAGCGAATGAAGAAGTACTTGGTATTTTATGCATAAAAAATAGCCCAAAAAATGAACAAAAATACATTTTTTGTGAAAGGTGGAGAAATTTTGTAAGGGTGCATTTTGGTTTGAGGGTTCGGGTATAAAAGAATGAGTTTCATTACTTTATAGTTGTTTGGTTTATGGGTTTGGTAATCAAAAATAGGAATTAAACCCTCCAAACTAGGTATTATCAATACCCACCAAGAGTAGTGTGTTTCAAACGCATTCCCATACCATTTCCCATAGTCACTCACTTAAAGAAACCAAATGCCCCCTAAATAAAATGAAGTCTCTCTCAAACTAGTTTAAAAGAAAGAGCAGATCCAAACACCCCCAATGAGCTCTAAATCAAGTTACCAATTCAAAAGGCAAATCCAAACACCCCTAATAACCTCTAAATAAACTTAAACCCGACGGTGAAGTGTTAGTAGCAGCCCTTCACCAAAGAGTGGATATTTGATATAAGATACAATCAACGTTGCATATCCAACCCCACAATAAGAGATAATGTAAACGAATAAATTTGCAAATCAAAACAATATCTTGAAGCTCAAACGTAAATATAAAAAAGTAAAAACATGCTTAACAAAGCTATTTTCAAGTCCACACATACCGAATTGGAATTCCTTGCACAGTGTTCCTTGATTGTCCATTTGATGTGAATAAGGTGGAGAATGCTACTAAGTTGAAAACCCTATAACACAATTACGGCAAAAATCGATCAAATACTAGATCTAAGCAAAAACACTAGCATTCGACGATCCTCAAAACAATAACAAACTATACAATCACAATCGTCATATATGACAACATAATTCAAAACTTGAATAAAGTGATTGACAAAATTTAAGAAGCGTTAAATGGATCGTTTTTTAAATGAACTTCTTTCATTTAAAAACGATCGATTGTCCATTTGATGCAAATAAGATGAAGAATTCTACTAAGTTGATAAGTCTATAACTCAATTACGGAAAAAATCCATCAAATACTAGATCTATGTAAAAAAAAACACTAGCATTCGACGATCATCAAAACAATAACAAACTATATAATCATAATCGTCATATATGACAACACAATTCAAAAATGGTATAAAGTGATTGACAAAACTTAAGAAGTGTTAGATTGATCGTTTTTAAATGAACTTCTTTCATCAACCTTCCATTATTGATCAACTTAATCGATTGATTGAAAACTAACGGTAAGTACAATTAAGATGTTATAGCAATGAATACACCGCAACCTTGGACACTATCTAAACCTTAAAACGTAAAGCGGGAGTAAAATGGAATAACAAACTCACTTTTTGCTCCGAGGCGGAAATTTCAAGGCTAGGTCAACAATGTGGTTGGCGAAGGTTGAGATACAAGAGAATGCCCTAATGTTATTGGTTTATATAGACATAAAAGAATTTTTATGAGGTGGCGGATAACGAGCAGAAGGTTTCGTATTGACACGTAGCCGTAGTCCACATTAGAGATCCATGTAGCAAGGATAAACCAATAGTATAATCGCATTCAATGCTTTCATAAAATGTACAAAAGCAATTACTTTTAAGTATATGAAATGACTTTTACATTAAAAATTGAATGCAACAAAAATTCAAATTCATATATTATTTCATAAAACCCCATCCGAGTTTCGATGACCACGTAAACCCCAAAGTCTACATATCAAGCCGCAAAACCCACCCATGAAGCAAGAAAAATCACTGGCCCTCCACGGCTTTGTATTATTGGGACGAATACCACTAGGTAACCTTTAAGTTTCAATTTTAATGCATTATTCACATTATAAAAGCAAAAAGAAATGAGGAAATGGAAATTTCCAAATGTTTTTTTTGTTATGTAACCAAATTTAGTAGTGCACAAATCACCGCTACGCTGCCTTATAATGAAGGTAGGTTATGCATAAAGGATATCAAGAGAATTAGCTACTAGCATGAGAAAACTATTCCAGATTTCTCCGTCAACCCATCAATATTTCCACCTATTCTGAATTGTCCTTATAAAGAATATCCTATTAAAGTTGTAACACTGTAACTCAAAATTAATAAAGAGACTTGAAATAGGTCGTTTTTGAGACTTAACAATGTAATGGCGTGCTTTTGTTATTCATATGTTTTACTCATTCCGCAACAAAATTAATGTCCAAAAATACATATATTACCTTTCCGTTTACCTAAATCGGGAAAACCTCATCCATTTACCCAATTTCATTTAGTTTGGTAAATAAGTTAGTTACCAATCTCCAAAGATTCGTTCGACATGATGTAGACTTAGTTATCGTCGAGATATATTGATTTTTTTTATATCACTTATTAGTTTCTCAAAGTGGGTAATTTGGTAAAAAGTAAAGTAAAGTAACGCCCAATGTCGTCTTCCACGGGTTATGGGTACCCAATACCGTTTCCGGTGTATGGGGAGGTTAAGATGTGAGCGACCTTACCCCTACCTAAGGTAGAGAGGTTGCTTCGGTTCTACCAAAGGTAGAAAGGACCTCCGGCCTTTTGTAGGGAGTGAGGATCGAACCCCTGACCTCTCGGTTGAGAGGCAAGGGGTTTACCAACTGATCCAACCCTACTTTTTAAAGTGGGTAATTTGGTGAACTTAAAAAATTCCAAATTCTATTTTAAATAGTAGACAATTGAAACATCTAATAACGGTATAAAGAACAATAATATCTCGACGAAGGGAGTACCATGTTTATGTGTTTCATATGTTCTACCCTAATATCTATATTCCCACATCCGTGCAAGTTTCCAATTTACTAACAAATGATGTACGCACCATTAAAAACTAGTGTGAAAAGGTGTTACTCTAGTAAGTCCTTACGGAATTTGTAAGTTTGAGAACACCATGATCCAAAATTATCCACCAATGTTTTAAAGGGATTTTATGTTGGCCAAAAAAGCGACACTTATATCAACATATGAGGTAGTGAACATTTGCATGGGTACCAATAACAATAAAACATTAAAGGAATGATTACTAAAAAGATTAGAATAAGCCGATTCCATAACTATATTCATTTGAACTTGGTAAAAATTGAATGTTTATGATAAAAATTACAACTATAAATTTGTATTATTGTAAGTTTGTAACATCCATTTTATTACTAAAACTTAATGTGTCATTAGTGTAATATATATTGCAATTAGTGTAGTGTAGAATTTAATTATATGAATTACTAAATATATTAATATGTTTAAGCTTAAAAAATTAAGACTTCCATCTTTAGAAAGTCCCAAATACTTTATAAGGAGTAAAGAAAAGATAACGATAAAGATAATATTTCTAATCTAGATAAGTGGCCTGCTATAGCTAGTAAAATGGTGATGTTACATCGAACTTAATGTTTCCACGCAACCAATTTTATCAATACAAGGTTCTCGCATAAACTAGTAATAAAGTATACGTTTATTACTAAAAAAATCAAGGCTTATTTTAAAAATAAACTCTATACTTCGCGTCACGTCCTAATGTACTTTCGTGGTCAATACAGACATTTTTTTGTTAACAAAATATTATGAAACTTTATTCTTTTAAGTCGTTCACCTCAAACTTCATTATCAACAACGAATTACATCCCGAAACTTGTTTCGTTTTCAAACTTTAGCAAACTACCCATTTCGACACTAATCAATCACAAAAATACTTCTAAGGCTAGGCACAATAAGGACTCTCAAGACACTCAAAAAGGCGGAAGAGCTAGGTCGTGAGGCCGACCCTTTCGTCCAAAACCATGCTAGACGACCCTCAGCGACCCTCACTCCACATTATGACGACCTATATGTGACCTACAAAGACCCCCTCGATGACCTCCTTACCGTGGGCAGCCTAATAATTTAACCAAAAAATTTTTGGTAACCATGGATTTTTCCGTTTTGGCCAGCTAAGTCATGCAACCCACTTTCACATACTAGAACCATGTAAAGCCCTCCCCTTGACCACATTTTGAGTGAAAGTAACAAGCCTATTTCATCATATACAACAAAATCTAGCATGATGTTCTCGCAATTTGGTACAATAAACCCATACAGAAAACCATCATCCGAGGGTGTTTGTTTAAGCTTATTATGGGGCTTATGAGCTTATTCGGCTCGGCCTATATTTCATAAGCACATCTTTTTTGGCTTATTAATTGATTAATGAGCTTATTATGGGGGTGTTTTATAGCTTATTTGTTGGCTTATCAGCTAATTAGATTTCGGCTTATATTTCATAAGCCCGAATTTTTTGGCTTATTTTGAGACTTATGGGCTTATATATGTCAGAATAAGCCGGAAAATTTGGGCTTACGAAATATAAGCCGAAATCGAATTAGCTGATAAGCCAAAAAAGAAGCTTAATTAAATAGACACAATTATACAAGATCAATCTTGAACAACATTAAACAAATACACATATGAAAAACAATAATATAAAACATATTAATTAAATTAAAATATACAAATAAAAGATGGGATTATAAAGAATGACAGACCTCATGACGCAGTGGATATTGGGTGAAACTGTTGAAGGGTTTTGTGCAGAATCGAAAAAGATGAAAGGCCCTTGATGGGTTTTCATTTTTGTTGAGAGTATTTTTCGGATTTGTGAATTTTTTGGGCAATGTTTCTGCCATTGTAGCGAGAAGAACCCTAAGGGTTGTTTGTTTTGCTGATGGGTTTAGGATTAAGACAGGTAAGGTTGCAAAAATTGTTAGGATAACGGTCGGGTACTGAATAGCTATTAATCGATTAGGCGGAGATTAACTGGATTGGATCTTTTATATATAAATTATAAAAATTTGAAAATATATGCTCGATTTGGCTGATCTAACCCATTTTTTTCCGATTCGATCGATTATGCCTGATTTGGCTGATTTCTATCTGTAACCAAGTTGGTTGGTTTATCCGATTTTTGTCCAATTTATGGCCGATAATTATCCGATTAATCGGTATGTTGACCCATTTTTACCAAACCGATTAATAATGCCGATCAAGAAAATCGGGCGGTTAATCTCCGCTTAGCGATTAAATAGCCGCCTAGGCGATTTTGAAATCCTATTTTGGATTTAAATTTGTTTTAGAATTTGGATTTGTAGTATAATGGAGAAGATAATATTTAAAAATATAGTATATATTAAAATATGAATTAATAGTTTTTTATATCAATAGTGAGGGAATAAAAAAAATATGAAGAGAAGAAAACATATAGTATCACCTTTGTCATAAAACCTTTAAAACCCTTCACCTTTTGCACATCCTTAAATATTTGGGATAAGTATCTACACTCACATTTTAAAAATGTAAACAAACAATTGATTTGAACCTTTTAACTCAAAACCCAAAGAAAACCCCCAAACCAAACAGGCCTTTATATTCTTAATACGATTGTTTGGTTAGTGGTTACTTTTAAAAATGAATATCAAGCTCTTAAAACTAGTTATTTTATAAACCCATCAAAGGTAGTGGGTTTCTAAACACATACATATTCTCATAATCTTCATTCCCTTTACAAACCAAAAACCCCTTTAGTTTCGATAGAAAGGGAAGAGATATTTAAGAGAAATCAAAATGAGAAAAATGAGAAAATTTTAGCCACACATTGAGAAAAAATTAAAAAAAGATGCATCTATTTTTTAGGTGTATGTGAAATGTGGTTGATGTTTCTTCTCATTCTTCTAGTTTTATTTTTTTAATAACGTTAAAAAATAAACAGTAGCCCTTTAGACATTATATATTAAAAATAAAACATATTTGTTGTTTTATAAATATTATTATCAGTATGGATCAAATTCATGTATATGCGAAGATTATAAATATCAAAATAAAACACGAATTATTGGGACATGTAAATAAATACACAAGCTTGTACGAATACGAACAACTCATGTTATTCCTCTTTATTAGTTTAAGTAAAGTTATCCAAAATAATACTTTTTTAATTTGCGTGTAATAACTACTAATGTTATTCTTTTTTATAAGTTTAACATGTACGTACACGAGTTTGAAAATTAAATACAACTAAATTATTATTTATGGGAATATAATTATCAAACTGTAAGCACAGTTTATTGTGATATAAAAATAATACACGTGATTGTACTTATAACGACAACTCATGTAATTCCTTTTTAAAGTTTAAATAATGATATCCGAAAAAGCATTTTTTAAAAACTTTATATTTAAACTTCATCAACGGTCAATATGTACTATCAAACTCGCATATTGTATACAACATGATATTAATAGTTAAATTTTAACAACAACATCAACCTTAACACTATGTCAGTTAAACAAAGTCAAATATTTCTGATTCGCTTCCAAACAGTCAAGTTTAATCACACAAGCTAACCACTTGTGAATGGTCAACCGTAATAAACTTAAAACAGCTCAGAAACAAATGCTAAGTTAAACATGATACTCCTTCAGTCCTAAAATAATTTTCCTCCTACAAAAGAATACACGGTTTAAGAAAAACATAATTATTACTGTTTTCTCTCTCTTATTTTTTTACAGAATGACAGTTTTACTCTTAACTAATTAATTAACATATTCTTCAAAGTTAATATTAATTTCAACCAAATGTAATATAGTAAACTTGATCATATTTCCTTATTTATTGTTGGGAGTGGACAATTAAATTGAGACATCCGAAAGAAAACATGGAATAGAAATTTAAGACGGAGGGAGTGGATCATGTTCACCAATCACAAAAATGATAAATACATAAACCATTTTCTTTTAATAAAAACTATGAGCCCACTTATTAATTCACTCTAACAATAAAAAATTAGTTTATTTTTGTAAGAATAAACCAGATACATATATGAGGTTATTAAGAAAATAGACAGAAAAGGTCTAATATGTTGGTCAGTTTTGTAAAAATCGGCCATGGCGACCGATATGGTGGCGCCATGGCGGTTGGCGGTGGTCCACCGCCACGATATTTCCCATATCGGTCTAACTTATCGGTTTCGGTCAAAATCGGAGCTTGGCGGTCAAAATCGGTCATGGCGGCGGGTCGGTCAACACCGGTCAACTTCAAATCTAGTGTTTTTTTCCATATTCGTCTTTGGTCAACTTCAATTTTTGATTTTGTTTTAATTTGGAGAACAAATCAGCAGATTTATAATTATATAACAGAAGATATATGATTAAAATAATAAAAACATTATAATATTACTAATATTTGTTTATTTTAAATAAATTCCTTTTTTTCGCCGCCAAGACCAATATGACGTTTGACGGGGTCGACCGCCACCGCATCCCGAGCGATATTTACAACCTTGATCTTGGTTAGGCAACGTATATTTAAGTCAATCATCCCTTCCCCAAGTAACCTAAACGTGGAAAACCTCATCTGAATACAATTTCCATGTAAAAGAATTTTAACAAATATTGCCAGAATGGTATGAATAATGTCAAGTTCTCTAAACATGTGGTAAATTTGTATGTAACAAAACTAGATAAAAGTTTATAACCCAAACCCAAATTGGTAACAGATAATTAGATGCAAAGAATACAGTAACAACATTATTCAATGTTTGTAAACATGTGATTTTCTTTCTAATTTCTAGCATAAATATATATTATTCTTAACATAAACCCTAATAAGATATAACAATGAGTTTGCCGGGAACATAGATTTGCTCTAAAACCGAAACAAAATCAGAAACGTTAAACATCTGCACCAAATAATGGCCTAATCAATCCACAACAGCAAACTATGACTAAAAACTATCAGATATGGGTACAAAATATCAGCAAAGTTTCCAGGTTGAACTCATTCGGTTCTCATGTACTTCTTAGCCTCTTGATGCTTAAGTCCATGGGGTTCCGATTGGTCACACAGACCATAGGCTCAAGCATTGGCACAACCATATCTGTCTGACGGCCTACAGCATTCACCCACCCGCCTGACCCGCCGCAGATGTTGGCTCAGTTGGCCCAAACCCACAACCACCTGATCCGTCAGGGTTAACCACATCCGCTTGACGAGCCACTCCATTGGCTTGACCGGCCTGGCCGCCACGGACCCTGACCCACTTGGCTCAGAGACACCAATACCAGACCCATTAGGGTTAGCCATGCCCGATTGGTGATGGTTATGTTGGTTAGCTTTTGTTTCGGCAGGTATTCGAGGCAATGAGGTTGCCCGGGCGATAATGGCATTTAAACGAATCCTTTTGGGTTGCTCTCGTTCAGACCCGGAAGTACCTTCTCCAGCAGGAGCACCAGTTGAGTTTGCAAATTGAAGTAGCTTCAGAGTGGGTTTTAATAGGCGTCCGCTTCTCGATAGACCTGAAAAGGGCACAGAATTCGTGGGTTTAGTGTCGCTGATGGTTCTTCCAGATTCATCGGAATAACTGGAACAGTTGATGATTTTTTTTTTTTTAATTTTCCTTTCAAAAAAAATTAAAAGGGTCTTTTATTGCATATACTACGATTGTGCTTATTCATTTTGTCCATTTTAGTTGTTTTTACATGTCATAAAAGATGGCCCAAGGCGTCGTTTGAGTCATTTTGTAGCATAAAAAGAAACTTGATAAATCAGCTTTCCCAATATAGAAATTAAATATACAAATGTTGAATATAAAATCTCGCATTAATCTATAATACAGAAAGATGTGAAGGAATGGGTTATAAATGTTTAAAACAGAACACAGAAAATGACTCGAATGTAAGGAAAATGCAGAAGCGACAAACTGAGACAAATGAAAAGGTACAGTAGTCGATACTTTTGCAAGAAAATAATAAAAATAACAGACTGAATTTTTATATTACTAGCTATAATTTACTCTTACGAAATTTTATATGGCCACCGAAATTGTAATTTGCCTACAAAAAGTTTACATAAGAAAGTTACCTTTACCTCCAGCCACAGCAGGTTTGGCCATTTTTGGTTTCTTTCCTTCAAATTTCCTCTTTAGGCATCCGTTGCCTGAAATGAAAGGGTTGATATTGTGATCACGCTAATTGTATATAATCTCCAACAGGAAAGATACTAATAACGAAATTGATGGATAAGTTAAAACAAGTCATGGCTCAGAGTATTCTCACAACCTTAAAAAGTGAAACCACCTTGCATTCTGTTATTAACAATATAGTTTTTTACAGTGTAGTTTGCATAATATAGAAACACACTTCTCAGCTGTCCTGTTTTACTCATTGACTCAAAGTACGTTTTATTGTTCATTTGAGTCATTAAAAGATGGTTGTCTGTCATGTTTAGGTCGTGGTGTAACCAAAAAGGGTTAAGAATCGTCTTTTATGTAAAATGTTGAGCTCATGTATGCAGGTAGTTAACATTAAATTATAAAATGTTAAAGTTGCATATTACCATCTTCTAATGCGTCAAATGTACCAAAAGTTAAATGACTAAAACGAGACAAATGATAAGGTACTTTTATACGCTTTTCTAATACATTAGTAAGATTTTTTATATATATATAGAAAAGCATTCACAGGTTGGCCAACACGACCTGGCCTGGCTGGACTGTTACCCATTTTGGCCCATTTCCAAACCTTCCTGACCCATCCATTTCATGACATTCGACGAACCAAAAGTGACTCCAAAGGCAACAATTATTCGTTAAAACTCATACCTATGTCAGCTTCATTTTCAGATCGAGTACCAATTCCATTATAAACAACAAGTTCATTACCTGTAAAAAACAAGAACTAGTATTATTCGACTAATGTATTACTCAAGCACTAATTAACTTAGTCTAAAAGCTGTAACTTTTGTAGTTCCTTTTATTTGAATTATTATTATATAAATATATTAGGAGTTCAAGTATATTAGTTCCAAAGTTGCTTAAGTTATTCTCCTAGTGAGATTTTCACAGGCTTTTCTAATTTGCTAAAAAGATTTGCGACTTTCCTACTAAAAGTTTGTAGGGCACAAATTAGTATACCAACAGATATCAAATGTATAAAAGAATGTACCTCTGACAACATCAAGTGCTTCAGTTTGAGCACCTTCATCAACAATATCTTCATTTGGGCAAGAAGATACGTTTGCCAATTCCAACACAGGATTTGAAGCGGAACCATTGCCGATGTTACCTACATTCGCAATCATTGCCGGTGTTATAGTTTATGAATAAAAAACGTCTCCTTCTAACGTGGACTTTAACATTACAATTATTCCGTATATATGTTATTATCATTTTGTATAAACCGTAATGACTTATAAAACAGATTATAACATTCTACATCAAAATATGGTATAAAAGGAATTCAGTGACGGACCCAGAAAAATAGGATGTGGGGGGCAAAAATTTTTTTTTTACGATAGCAACAAAATGCGAAAGAAAAAACTAGAAACGTACTGATAAATCGAATATTTTTACTTAGACATGACAGATTTATAAGACTTTAAAGAGTTAAATGTTGGATTTTATTATGTAAGTGGGGGCGGTTTGAGTTTTGGTGGGGTCACTTCGAAAAAGGTCAAAATTACATAAAATTACACTAAAATATCAACTTTTTCGATTAGCCATGGGCGCGCGCTTCCACTCTAACATGCTAGGTCCGTCCTCGAAAAGGATTATAACAGATATTTATAAAAATTGATAAAATGATAATTTTACATAAAAATGCTATTATCAATGAAATTCAACATTATGTATATGTTGATAAATTTAAACTTAGATAATAGAAGTATTTTATCAAAATTGTCCTGTTCCGGCCTTCGGCCATTTTGTATAAATCATTACCTTTTAGTCGTTATGCTTTTCCGTTTTACTAGTTATATGCTGGACATTTGAACTTTCACTTTATTTTATTGGCATGTACGATCATTTAATGTTTTACGAATTATATGCATATTAGAATTCTATTCATATACCTCTATGATTTTCATCCACAACATTTGCTCCCTCCGTATTTCTTCTTACTACTAAGGCTGTCAAAAAAACAATACAGATAATCTACAAAATCAGTATTAAAAAATAGATTTATAATTAACATTCTATTTGCTACATAAAATTCAATGTCACTTACGTTCGGGAGCTTCCACATTTTCGGCACTCGTCTATTTGACAAATGTACTCGGCATGATTGATCAAGGATATCGAATATTCATATCTCACTCTAAAAGGCCAGCATATTGATGGATCTTGTTTTTTTGTTCGCAACATATGTCCTGTGATATCATTTAAATTAGCAATGATTTGAAAGAAAAAAAAAGTAATTTGGAACAAAGGTAATAGCAAATGACAATAAAGGCCTCTGGTTGCGAATTTGGAAGTGATATTATGATATTCAATAATCAGATATTTGCTCTGTTTAAAAATGCCTCGAACAACACACAAAGCAATCTTTTAATGATTCGGATGTGCAAAATCAAGTACAATGACCAAAACCGAACGAATGAAGAAGTACTTGGTATTTTATGCATAAAAAATAGCCCAAAAAATGAACAAAAATACATTTTTTGTGAAAGGTGGAGAAATTTTGTAAGGGTGCATTTTGGTTTGAGGGTTCGGGTATAAAAGAATGACTTTCATTACTTTATAGTTGTTTGGTTTATGGGTTTGGTAATCAAAAATAGGAATTAAACCCTCCAAACTAGGTATTATCAATACCCACCAAGAGTAGTGTGTTTCAAACGCATTCCCATACCATTTCCCATAGTCACTCACTTAAAGAAACCAAATGCCCCCTAAATAAAATGAAGTCTCTCTCAAACTAGTTTAAAAGAAAGAGCGATCCAAACACCCCAATGAGCTCTAAATCAAGTTACCAATTCAAAAGGCAAATCCAAACACCCTAATAACCTCTAAATAAACTTAAACCCGACGGTGAAGTGTTAGTAGCAGCCCTTCACCAAAGAGTGGATATTTGATATAAGATACAATCAACGTTGCATATCCAACCCCACAATAAGAGATAATGTAAGCGAATAAATTTGCAAATCAAAACAATATCTTGAAGCTCAAACGTAAATATAAAAAGTAAAACATGCTTAACAAAGCTATTTTCAAGTCCACACATACCGAATTCGGGAATTCCTTGGCACAGGTGTTCCTTGATTGTCCATTTGATGTGAATAAGGTGGAGAATGCTACTAAGTTGAAAACCCTATAACACAATTACGGCAAAAATCGATCAAATACTAGATCTAAGCAAAAACACTAGCATTCGACGATCCTCAAAACAATAACAAACTATACAATCACAATCGTCATATATGACAACATAATTCAAAACTTGAATAAAGTGATTGACAAAATTTAAGAAGCGTTAAATGGATCGTTTTTTAAATGAACTTCTTTCATTTAAAAAACGATCGATTGTCCATTTGATGCAAATAAGATGAAGAATTCTACTAAGTTGATAAGTCTATAACTCAATTACGGAAAAAATCCATCAAATACTAGATCTATGTAAAAAAAAACACTAGCATTCGACGATCATCAAAACAATAACAAACTATATAATCATAATCGTCATATATGACAACACAATTCAAAAATGGTATAAAGTGATTGACAAAAACTTAAGAAGTGTTAGATTGATCGTTTTTTAAATGAACTTCTTTCATCAACCTTCCATTATTGATCAACTTAATCGATTGATTGAAAACTAACGGTAAGTACAATTAAGATGTTATAGCAATGAATACACCGCAACCTTCAGACACTATCTAAACCTTAAAACGTAAAGCGGGAGTAAAATGGGAATAACAAACTCACTTTTTGCTCCGAGGGCGGAAATTTCAAGGCTAGGTCAACAATGTGGTTGGCAGAAGGTTGAGATACAAGAGAATGCCCTAATGTTATTGGTTTATATAGACATAAAAGAATTTTTTATGAGGTGGCGGATAACGAACAGAAGGTTTCGTATTGACACGTAAGCCGTAGTCCACATTAGAGATCCATGTAGCAAGGATAAACCAATAGTATAATCGCATTCAATGCTTTCATAAAATGTACAAAAAGCAATTACTTTTTAAGTATATGAAATGACTTTTACATTAAAAAAATTGAATGCAACAAAAAAATTCAAATTCATATATTATTTCATAAAAACCCCATCCGAGTTTCGATGACCACGTAAACCCCAAAGTCTACATATCAAGCCGCAAAACCCACCCATGAAGCAAGAAAAATCACTGGCCCTCCACGGCTTTGTATTATTGGGACGAATACCACTAGGTAACCTTTAAGTTTCAATTTTAATGCATTATTCACATTATAAAAGCAAAAGAAATGAGGAAATGGAAATTTCCAAATGTTTTTGTTATGTAACCAAATTTAGTAGTGCACAAATCACGCTACGCTGCCTTATAATGAAGGTAGGTTATGCATAAAGGATATCAAGAGAATTAGCTACTAGCATGAGAAAACTATTCCAGTTTCTCCGTCAACCCATCAATATTTCCACCTATTCGAATTGTCCTTATAAAGAATATCCTATTAAAGTTGTAACTGTAACTCAAAATTAATAAAGAGACTTGAAATAGGTCGTTTTGAGACTTAACAATGTAATGGCGTGCTTTTGTTATTCATATGTTTTACTCATTCCATAACAAAATTAATGTCCAAAAATACATATATTACCTTTCCGTTTACCTAAATCGGAAAACCTCATCCATTTACCCAATTTCATTTAGTTTGGTAAATAAGTTAGTTACCAATCTCCAAAGATTCGTTCGACATGATGTAGACTTAGTTATCGTCGAGATATATTGATTTTTTTTATATCACTTATTAGTTTCTCAAAGTGGGTAATTTGGTAAAAAGTAAAGTAAAGTAACGCCCAATGTCGTCTTCCACGGGTTATGGGTACCCAATACCGTTTCCGGTGTATGGGGAGGTTAAGATGTAGATGCCTTACCCCTACCTAAGGTAGAGAGGCTGCTTCGGTTCTACCAAAGGTAGAAAGGACCTCCGACCTTTTGTAGGGAGTGAGGATCGAACCCACGACCTCTCGGTTGAGAGGCAAGGGTTTACCAACCGATCCAACCCTACTTTTTAAAGTGGGTAATTTGGTGAACTTAAAAATTCCAAATTCTATTTTAAATAGTAGACAATTGAAACATCTAATAACGGTATAAAGAACAATAATATCTCGACGAAGGGAGTACCATGTTTATGTGTTTCATATGTTCTACCCTAATATCTATATTCCCACATCCGTGCAAGTTTCCAATTTACTAACAAATGATGTACGCACCATTAAAAACTAGTGTGAAAAGGTGTTACTCTAGTAAGTCCTTACGGAATTTGTAAGTTTGAGAACACCATGATCCAAAATTATCCACCAATGTTTTAAAGGGATTTTATGTTGGCCAAAAAAGCGACACTTATATCAACATATGAGGTAGTGAACATTTGCATGGGTACCAATAACAATAAAACATTAAAGGAATGATTACTAAAAGATTAGAATAAGCCGATTCCATAACTATATTCATTTGAACTTGGTAAAATTGAATGTTTATGATAAAAATTACAACTATAAATTTGTATTATTGTAAGTTTGTAACATCCATTTTATTACTAAAACTTAATGTGTCATTAGTGTAATATATATTGCAATTAGTGTAGTGTAGAATTTAATTATATGAATTACTAAATATATTAATATGTTTAAGCTTAAAAATTAAGACTTCCATCTTTAGAAAGTCCCAAATACTTTATAAGGAGTAAAGAAAGATAACGATAAAGATAATATTTCTAATCTAGATAAGTGGCTCGCTATAGCTAGTAAAATGGTGATGTTACACGAACTTAATGTTTCCACGCAACCAATTTTATCAATACAAGGTTCTCATAAACTAGTAATAAAGTATCGTTTATTACTAAAAAATCAAGGCTTATTTTAAAATAAACTCTATACTTCACGTCACGTCCTAATGTACTTTCGTGGTCAATACTGAGACAGACCTTTTTTTGTTAACAAAATATTATGAAACTTTATTCTTTTAAGTCGTTCACCTCAAACTTCATTATCAACAACGAATTACATCCCGAAACTTGTTTCGTTTTCAAACTTTAGCAAACTACCCATTTCGACACTAATCAATCACAAAAATACTTCTAAGGCTAGGCACAATAAGGACTCTCAGCACACTCAAAAAAGGCAGAAGAGCTAGGTCGTGAGGCCGACCCTTTCGTCCAAAACCATGCTAGACGACCCTCAGCGACCCTCACTCCACATTATGACGACCTATATGTGACCTACAAAGACCCCCTCGATGACCTCCTTACCGTGGGCGACCTAATAATTTAACCAAAAATTTTTGGTAACCATGGATTTTCCGTTTGGCCACTAAGTCATGCAACCCACTTTCACATACTAGAACCATGTAAAGCCCTCCCCTTGACCACATTTTGAGTGAAAGTAACAAGCCTATTTCATCATATACAACAAAATCTAGCATGATGTTCTCGCAATTTGGTACAATAAACCCATACAGAAAACCATCATCCGAGGGTGTTTGTTTAAGCTTATTATGGGGCTTATGAGCTTATTCGGCTCGGCCTATATTTCATAAGCACATCTTTTTTGGCTTATTAATTGATTAATGAGCTTATTATGGGGGTGTTTTATAGCTTATTTGTTGGCTTATCAGCTAATTAGATTTCGGCTTATATTTCATAAGCCCGAATTTTTTGGCTTATTTTGAGACTTATGGGCTTATATATGTCGAATAAGCGGAAAATTTGGGCTTCGAAATATAAGCGAAATCAATTAGTGATAAGCCAAAAAGAAGCTTAATTAAATAGACACAATTATACAAGATCAATCTTGAACAACATTAAACAAATACACATATGAAAACAATAATATAAAACATATTAATTAAATTAAAATATACAAATAAAAGATGGGATTATAAAGAATGACAGACCTCATGACGCAGATGGATATTGGGTGAAAGCTGTTGAAGGGTTTTGTGCAGAATCGAAAAGATGAAAGGCCCTTGATGGGTTTTCATTTTGTTGAGAGTATTTTCGATTTGTGAATTTTTGGGCAATGTTTCGCCATTGTAGCGAGAAGAACCCTAAGGGTTGTTTGTTTCTTGATGGGTTTAGGATTAAGGCAGGTAAGGTTGCAAAAATTGTTAGGATAACGGTCGGTCTTGAATAGCTATTAATCGATTAGGCGGAGATTAAGCGGATTGGATCTTTATATATAAATTATAAAATTTGAAAATATATGCTCGATTTGGCTGATCTAACCCATTTTTTTCCGATTCGATCGATTATGCCTGATTTGGCTGATTTCTATCTGTAACCAAGTTGGTTGGTTTATCCGATTTTTGTCCAATTTATGGCCGATAATTATCCGATTAATCGGTATGTTGACCCATTTTTTACCAAACCGATTAATAATGCCGATCAGTAAAAATCGGGGCGGTTAATCTCCGCTTAGCGATTAAATAGCCGCCTAGGCCGATTTTTGAAATCCTATTTTGGATTTAAATTTGTTTTAGAATTTGGATTTGTAGTATAATGGAGAAGATAATATTTAAAAATATAGTATATATTAAAATATGAATTAATAGTTTTTTATATCAATAGTGAGGGAATAAAAAAAATATGAAGAGAAGAAAACATATAGTATCACCTTTGTCATAAAACCTTTAAAACCCTTCACCTTTGCACATCCTTAAATATTTGGGATAAGTATCTACACTCACATTTTAAAATGTAAACAAACAATTGATTTGAACCTTTAACTCAAAACCTAAAGAAAACCCCCAAACCAAAGGCCTTTATATTCTTAATACGATTGTTTGGTTAGTGGTTACTTTTAAAAATGAATATCAAGCTCTTAAAACTATTTATTTTATAAACCCATCAAAGGTAGTGGGTTTCTAAACACATACATATTCTCATAATCTTCATTCCCTTTACAAACCAAAACCCTTTAGTTTCGATAGAAAGGAAGAGATATTTAAGAGAAATCAAAATGAGAAAATGAGAAAATTTTAGCCACATTGAGAAAAATTAAAAAGATGCATCTATTTTTAGGTGTATGTGAAATGTGGTTGATGTTTCTTCTCATTCTTCTAGTTTTATTTTTTTAATAACGTTAAAAAATAAACAGTAGCCCTTTAGACATTATATATTAAAAATAAAACATATTTGTTGTTTTATAAATATTATTATCAGTATGGATCAAATTCATGTATATGCAGAAGATTATAAATATCAAAATAAAAACACGAATTATTGGGACATGTAAATAAATACACAAGCTTGTACGAATACGAACAACTCATGTTATTCCTCTTTATTAGTTTAAGTAAAGTTATCCAAAATAATACTTTTTTAATTTGCGTGTAATAACTACTAATGTTATTCTTTTTTATAAGTTTAACATGTACGTACACGAGTTTGAAAATTAAATACAACTAAATTATTATTTATGGAATATAATTATCAAACTGTAAGCACAGTTTATTGTGATATAAAAATAATACACGTGATTGTACTTATAACGACAACTCATGTAATTCCTTTTTAAAGTTTAAATAATGATATCCGAAAAAGCATTTTTTAAAAACTTTATATTTAAACTTCATCAACGGTCAATATGTACTATCAAACTCGCATATTGTATACAACATGATATTAATAGTTAAATTTTAACAACAACATCAACCTTAACACTATGTCAGTTAAACAAAGTCAAATATTTCTGATTCGCTTCCAAACAGTCAAGTTTAATCACACAAGCTAACCACTTGTGAATGGTCAACCGTAATAAACTTAAAACAGCTCAGAAACAAATGCAATTAAGATCTAGAGAGTATAGTATTTCCACAGGTCGTTTAAGTCCCACGGAGACTCAATGGTGTATAAACACGTTCAGGTGTCGAATAATCACTAAGGATAGTGATCAGTAAGAATTTTGGAAAATAATTACACTACTGATTGGTTGGAATTGTATTTGGATACAACATTGTAAAGCACAACAATCAGATAAAAGAAACGTAAATATGTACGTTTAAATAAAAACGTAAATGTATAAAACAAAATGTGAGATCTAAGAAATAAAAGGCCTAAAAATATGAAAATGATATTTTTGGAATCCTAAAAATAAAAGAAAATTATTGGAAAATTAAAATTATTTTTACAACTATTTATTTAATTATTATTAATTAAAAACTATTTTTAACTATTTATTGATAACCTAAAATATGATAAAATATGAAATAATGCTAGAAAAATAAAATTATGACTTAGAAAAATCTAAAATATTATAAAACTTATTTTAAATTTGAAAATAAATTTTTTACATTTTTTATCTATTTATTATTAATTAATTACTATTTATAATACACTTAAATACTAGAAAATATAAAATAAACCTGGAAAAATAAAATTTTAACTTAGAAAAATCTTGAATATTATAAAACTAATTTTAAAACTAAAAATATATTTTTTATGTTTTTTCTTTATTTTTCATTAATTATTTAATACTTATTAACTATTTTGAATTTTAATAAATACTAAATAAACAGAGAAAATTATGAAACTTTTTCTAAAAATATCCTAAGGTGAAAGGAAGCTAAGAAAATTATAAAAACACAAATTGCTTAATAATAAGCTAAAAAGAAAAATCAAAAAGCTAATTCTTATTAAATAAACGCTATCACTATATTTAAAATGATGTTTTTGTGTTTTTTATTTTTGAAAACTGTTTAACTACTTATAATGAGAAACTTTAATGAAAACAAAAATTTTCAAACTTAAAAATAAGCTATTTGATGAGCTTATTATCCCAACAGTTAAGCTTAAGAGCTTATTTGGGTGTTTTAAGCTTAAACAGGCTTACAAGCTAAAACCAAAGGTAGAATAAGATAAAATAAGCTACAAGCTACTTATATGAAGCTAATAAACACAAAGAACCATAATAATAAGCTGTTATAATCAAATAAGCACTATTACTAAACTATGCAACCAAACAGGCCTGCAAGAATATTCAAGATCAATTTAAGCTAAGAGCAAAAGCTCAAAAGCTCAAAATAAGCACTTGGGTATCAAGATGGGTTGGTGGGGTGTCCAAAAAACCAAAACTAACACACTGGTGACAACTATAGAGCTTGTGGTGAGCTTATGAAAAAGGTTTGTTAACACTGAGTAATCTAGTTGACACAGAGTTGGGACAAAGTAAAAGCTTGATGCAGCCCTAGTCAATAAGCTAGAAAGTGGAATTTTAAGCTTGGGACCTTAAGATGGCTTGGTTAGATTTTCAAAGAACTAAAATTCACAAGCTGAGGTTAACTAGTGAGCTTGTGACAAGCTTGTGAAATTGACCATAAAACTGTGCACAGGGCACATTTTTGAAAAGGTACTCAAAATAAGCTAAGCAAAAAGCAGTTAAACAAGCTGTTTGGAAAATATGAAAAATACTAGGATAAAGATAAGCAACTAAATTTTAATATCCTAAAAGCTCAAGTACTGAATACTAATATTAAGCCCTATATAAAATAATCTATTTTATTCAAAAACGACCAAATGGAAAATTTTGACTTTTATAAAGACTAACTAAGTTGACTAAAATGAAATTTGGATTGATTCTAAGCACTGATTATGATGTATTAAGGTGTATTAAGACTGATTTGATCTATATTAACAACTTATAAACATAAATGCATGATCATTAAACATGAAATTCCAACAGTTAATGATCAAGAGATGATCAAAGACTATTTTGACTTTTTTAACAATTGAGGTCTGGTTTTTCTTGCTTCTATGAGTTGTTATGAGCTAATGAGACATGAGACAAGCACAAGTAACTACTCAAACAACCTCTAACTCTATTAACTGAGTTAATCCAAACACCCTTTATGAAACTGTTTTTGAAATTTTTCAAAGCTTTTTACAGATTAAGGCCATGAATTTGATTAAAGAACTTATAATATCATATAATTAGACTAAATAAACACTGAACAATAACAATAACATCATTAAACTAGGAATTAACAATTATACTAATTTGACTGTTAAAATGAAATTTATATCAGCTACCAATTTTAAAGAAAAAACTAACTATTTTATTGGATAATTTTACTTAACTACAGCTAAGAAATATAAAAATACAAAGATTAGGCTAACAAATTACTTTAAAAGTGAAATGCCAAAATAGCTTAAAAGGGCTTACAAGTGAGAATCAGCTGATAACCAAGAACAAGGACCAAATTATATTTCCTATAGAACCTCCACAGGTTCACTAACCCATTCCCATCCAATAACCAGACTGCTTCAGCTTGCTTGCACCATCTCCATAGATTTTTGAATTTTGACTGATTTATTTGTATTTTTTTTGTATTTTCTGCTTTTGACTACTAAACTGATTTTAAAGGGTACTAATAGCTTTAATAAGCTATCTAGGAGCTTATGTGGCTTATGAGTCCTTAATAACAACTAACAAACAACATTAGAACATTTCGAGATTTTTAACTTGAAAATATGCATAAACTGGAAATATAATTAAGACTTGAAATTGATGCTTGACAAAGTTTAACAATACACTGAAAACTTGAAATACAAGGTTCAAAAACTAAAACATACACTGGAATTTAAATTTAAACTAAAACGACATAAGAAATGAAATTTTACACTAGTTACTTCTTCACATTGCTTCAAAACTTGTTTATAATGAGCTTTTCAAATCCCTTGTCTACCTCTGAGAATATCCCACCTCTCTTGAACCGTTGGATCATTCCAAATCATCACATTCGACAAATGGCAATTTTGGCGCCATTTTTCTTTTGAGCAGGTTATTTGCATTTAATGCAATTTGTTGGATATGGAGGTGTTAAAGAGTTGGTAACAGGTGTTAGGGATGAGGTGGAAAGGGAAAAAGTGGAAAAACCACCTCTGGTTTTGGGATTGCAGTGGTGGGAGAGACGGGTGAACAGGAAAGCTGGTTTGGGCGGGGTGTTGACCGTTTGACCGTGGTTTAATAATAAGTGGGGGGTTCACAATTGGATAATGACTGGGTTCAATTGGTTATTGACTGGTTCAAGGGTTTAAAAGGGATTGGGCTTGGTTGGGATTGGGCCAAGGGGATGGACTGGATTGGATTTGGGTATTTAATATCAAATAGGGTCCGTTTGTTTTAGTAACTACACAAGGACCATTCATGTAATTCGGCCAAAGTGAGGGACCAAACCTGCCCATTTTCCAAAGTTATAATAAGGACCATTCCTGCCAAACTTTAATAGTACAAGGACCATTATGCATAAAATTCCATTTTTAATAAATCCAAGGACTATATTTGACATTTTCAAAACTTGAGGGACTAAAGTTGTAATTTTTCAATTTTACATTTCAAGGGTTTATTTTGACAACTTCATGAATCCCTAAGGACTTAAAATGATATTTTACAAGTTTTGAATATCCAGGGACTATTTTGACAACTTTTGAAACTTGGGGACTAAAGCGCCAATTATGCAAACTTGATACGCTTTTTCACCGATTTTGATGTTTTGCATTTAAAATACATAAAACACTTATTTGTGATATTTTCATCATTTTGATGCATTTCGAGTGTTTCGGATGTTTTGGCATTCTAACAAGATAAAATGATGAGTATTTGCACACTCATCAATTTCATTTAACAAAAATCTTTACAAAATATTAATCGATATTAATGCATAATGAAAAATTGTATGTAAAAACACGTCAATACTTATTAGTAGTCTTTATGCCACAATTACAAAACATTAAGCACGGATGAATTCTTATACATACGTACAATAAACTAAAATTTTAAAGTGAATTTGATTCATGTGTACAAACATTCAAGTTTTATTATTTTTCCTTTAAAGTCACTCAAACTTTATTTTCACTACATAAATAATTAAATTTTAATTCTTGCTCTAACATTGTGCTTATTCATTTTGTCCATTTTAGTTGTTTCTACATGTCATAAAAAGATGGCCCAAGGCGTCGTTTGAGTCATTTTGTAGCATAAAAAAGAAACTTGATAAATCGGCTTTCCCAATATAGAAATTAAATATACAAATGTTGAATATATGTTTTGCGTATAAAAATCTCACATTAATCTATAATACAGAAAGATGTGAAGGAATGGGTTATAAATGTTTAAAACAGAACACAGAAAATGACTCGAATGTAAAGAAAATGCAGAACGACAAACTGAGACAAATGAAAAGGTACAGTCGATAATTTTTGCAAGAAAATAATTTTTATATTACTAGCTATAATTTACTCTTACGAAATTTTGTATGGCCACCAAAATTGTAATTTGCCTACTAAAAGTTAACATAAGAAAGTTACCTTTACCTCCAGCCACAGCAGGTTTGGCCATTTTTGGTTTTTTTCCTTCAAATTTCCTCTTTAGGCATCCGTTGCTTGTAATGAAAGGGTTGATATTGTGATCACGCTAATTGGGTATAATCTCCAACAGGAAAGATACTAATAACGAAATTGATGGATAAGTTAAAACATCTCATGGCTCAGAGTATTCTCATAATCTTAAAAAGTGAAAACCACCTTACATTATGTTATTAACAATATAGTTTTTTACAGTGTAGTTTGCATAATATAGAAACACACATCTCAGCTGTCCTATTTTAACATTGTATGTTTTATTGTTCATTTGAGTCATTAAAAGATGGTTGTGTGTCATGTTTAGGTCGTTATGTAACCAAAAAAGGGTTAAAAATCGTCTTTTATGTAAAAATGTTGAACTCATGTATGCAGGTAATTAACATTAAAATATAAAATGTTGAAGTTGCATATTACCATCTTCTAATGCCTCATGTGTACCAAAAAGTTAAATGACTAAAACGAGACAAATGATAAGGTACTTTTTATACGCTTATCTAATACATTAGTTAGATTTTTTTTATATACAAAAAGCATTGACAGGTTGGCCAACACGACCTGGCCTGGCTGGACTGTTTCCATTTTTGCCCATTTCCAAACCTTCCTGACCCATCCATTTCATGACATTAGATGAACCAAAATAGACTCCAAAGGCAACAATTATTCGTTAAAACTCATACCTATATCAGCTTTGTTTTCAGATCGAGTACCAATTCCATTATAAACAAGAAGTTCATTACCGGTAAAAAACAAGAACTAGTATTATACGACTAATGTATTACTCAAGCACAAATTAACTTTGTCTAAAAGCTGTAACTTTTGTAGTTCCTTTTAATTGAATTATTATTACATAAATATATTAGGAGTTCAAGTATATTAGTTCCAAAGTCGCATAAGTTGTTCTCCTAGTGAGATTTTCACAGGCTTTTCTAATTTTGCCAAAAGATTTGCGGTTTTCCTACTAAAAGTTTGTAGGGCACAAATTAGTATACCAGCAGATATCAAATGTCTAAAAGAATGTACCTCTGACAACATCAAGTGCTTCAGTTTGAGCACCTTCATCAACAATATCTTCATTTGGGCAAGAAGATACGTTTGCCAATTCCACCACAGGATTTGAAGCGGAACCATTGCCGATGTTACCTACATTCGCAATCATTGTCGGTGTTATAGTTTATGAATAAAAAACGTCTCCTTCTAACGTGAAATTTAACATTACAATTATTCCGTATATATGTTATCATCATTTTGTATAAAACGTAATGACTTATAAAACAGATTTAACGCAATGACTTATAAAAAATGGTATAAAATGATTATAACAGATCTTTACAAAAAATTGATAAAATGATAATTTTTGCATAAAAAAATACTATTATCAATGAAATTCAACATTATGTATATGTTGATAAATTTAAACTTAGATAATAAAAGTATTTTATCAAAATTGTCCTTTTCCGGCCTTCGGCCATTTTGTATAAAATTTAAGATATATATATAAATAGTCAGTTTCTAAAACATAAAATATTTGTATATAAAGAATTATCATCTTCGAAATGCCAGCTTTTAAGGGTTTCCGAACAAAAAAAATACATTGGCTAAAAATTGTGAAAAAATACATAAATAAATAATAAATAAATAGAAAACTTTAAAATAGTTGCTTTTTAGTTATGAAAATAAATTATGGGTAAAATGTTTTAGATGTATTTAAATTACAATGGGTAATAAACTAAAAAAGAAATGGATCAATTGGGTCAAAATAAGTCAAAACTCATCCAAAGTTTTCTCAGAGGCTTCAACCAACCCAAGTCGCTTTATTTAAAATAAATAAATAAATAAAAAGATAATAGTAATTAGCATTCGTTATAATTTGTACCTTTATCAGCTTTACTTTTAGCTTCCTCTTTAAGTTCATAAACTGTAACAAAAACAACGACGAATATTCTTTCATCAGCATCAAATTGACATATTCGACCAATAATTACTAGCATTTGTAGTCGTCAACAGAATTAATTCGATGAAACTCTAGCCAAAGTTGTATGACAAAAATTAGTGCATATGCGGATACCCATTTTACAAAAGAGACGTACCGGCAGTCAGTATAGCAGGTGTATCCAAATTTACTCCAACAATGTTTCTCCTATGAAACTCTCCAAAGACTCCCCAATTCCGACATCCAATTGTCGGTCGTGTTCAAATTCAGCACCTACAAATGGAAAAGTTATTACTGGGATCACAATTACTTTTATAAAAAAAAATTATATTTTATATCATTACCTTTTAGTCGTTATGCTTTTTCCGTTTTACTAGTTATATGGTGGACATTTGAACTTTCACTTTATTTAATTGGCATGTACGATCATTTCATTTTTTACGAACTATATGCATATTAGAATTCTATTCATATACCTCTATGATTTTCATCCACAACATTTGCTCCCTCTGTATTTCTTCTTACTACTAAGGCTGTAAAAAAAAAAAACAATACAGATAATCTACAAAATCAGTACTAAAAAATAGATTTATAATTAACATTCTATTTGCTACATAGAATTCAATGTCACTTACGTTCAGGAGCTTCCACATTTTCTGGCACTCGTCTATTGGACAAATGTACTCGGGATGATTCATTAAGGCTATCTGAATATTCGTATCTCACTCTAAAAGGCCAGCATATTGATGGATCTTGTTTTTTTTGGTTCGCAACATATGTCCTGTGATATCATTTAAATTATCAATGATTTGAAAGAAAAAAAAAAGTAATTTGGAACAAAGGTAATAGCAAATGACAATAAAGACCTCTGGTTGCGAATTTGGAAGTGATATTACGATATTCAATAATCAGATTTTTGCTCTGTTTAAAAATGCCTCGAACAACACACAAAGCAATCTTTTAATGATTCGGATGTGCAAAATCAAGTACAATGAGCAAAACCGATCGAATGAAGAAGTACTTGGTATTTTATGCATAAAAAATAGCCCAAAAAAATGAACAAAAATACATTTTTTGTAAAAGGTGGAGAAATTTTGTAAGGGTGCGTTTGGTTTGGGGGTTCGGGTACCCTCCAAACTAGGTATTATCAATACCCACCAAGAGTAGTGTGTTTTAAAGCCATTCCCATAGTCATTCAAAACCAAATGCCCCCTAAATAAAATGCTAGCTTTTAAGGGTTTCCGAACACAAAATAACCCAAAAAAATACATTGGCTAAAAATTGAGAAAAAAAGAAACAATACATTGGATGTATGTCACGCAAAAAATACATAAATAAAAAATATATAAATAGAAAACTTTAAAATAGTTGCTTTTAAGTTATGAAAATAAATTATGGGTCAAATGCTTTAGATGTATTTAAATTATAACGGGTAATAAACTAAAAAAGAAATGGATCAATTAGGTCAAAATAAGTCAAAACTCATCCAAAGTTTTTTCAAAGGCTTCAACCCACCCAAGTCGCTTTATTTAAAAATAATAAATAAATAAATAAATAAATAAATAATAGTAATTAACATTCGTTATAATTCGCATGTACGATCATTTCATTTTTTACGAATTATATGCATATTAGAATTCTATTCATATACCTCTAAGATTTTCATCCGCAACATTTTCTCCCTGTGTATTTCTTCTTACTACTAATGCTGTCTAAAAAACAATACACATAATCTACAAAATCAGTATTAGAAAATAGATTTATAATTAACATTCTATTTGCTACATAGAATTCAATGTCACTTACGTTCAGGAGATTCCACATTTTCTCGCACTCATCTATTGGACAAATGTACTCGGCATGATTCATTAAGGATATCTGAATATTCATATCTCACTCTAAAAGGCCAGCATATTGATGGATCTTGTTTTTTTTGGTTCGTACATATGTCCTGTGATATAATTTAAATTAGCAAATGACAACAAAGGCCTCTGGTTGCGAATTTGGAAGTGATATTATGATATTCAATAATCAGATTTTTGTTCTGTTTGAAAATGCCTCGAACAACACAAAAAGCAATCTTTTAATGATTCGGATCTGCGAAATCAAGTACAATGACCAAAACCGAACGAATGAAGAAGTACTTGGTATTTTATGCATAAAAAATAGCCCAAAAAGATGAACAAAAATACAATTTTTGTGAAAGGTGGAGAAATTTTGTAAGGGTGCGTTTGGCTTGAGGGTTCGGGTATAAAAGAATGACTTTCGTTACTATTATAGTTGTTTGGTTTATGGATTTGATACTCAAAAATAGGAATTAAACCCTCCAAACTAGGTATTATCAATACCCACCAAGAGTATGTGTTTCAAACCCATTCCCATACCAATTCCCATAATCATTGACTTAAAGAAACCAAATGCCCCTAAATAAAATTAAGTCTCTCTCAAACTAGTTAAAAAGAAAGAGCAGATCCAAACACCCCCAATAACCTCTAAATCAGGTAACCAAATTCAAAAGGCAAATCCAAACACCACTAATAACCTCTAAATCAACTTAAACCCAATGGTGAAGTGTTAGTAGCAGCCCTTCACTATAGAGTAAATATTTGCATATAAAAACAATATCTTGAAGCTCAAGCGTATATAGAAAAAATTAAAACATGCTTAACAAAGCTATTTTCAAGTCTACACATACCGAATTCGGGAGTTCCTTGGCATAGGTGTTTCTCGATTGTCCATTTGACGTGAATAAGGTGGAGAATGCTACTAAGTTGAAAACCCTATAACACAATTACGGCAAAAATAGATCAAATACTAGATCTAAGCAAAAACACTAGCATTCGACGATCCTCAAAACAATAACAAACTATACAATTATAATCGTCATATTTGAGAACATAATTCAAGACTGGTATAAAGTGATTGACAAAATTTAAGAAGCGTTAGATGGATCGTTTTTTAAATGAACTTCTTTCATTTAAAAAACAATCGATTGTCCATTTGATGCAAATAAGATGGAGAATGCTACTAAGTTGAAAAGTCTATAACACAATTACGGAAAAAATCCATCAAATACTAGATCTATGCAAAAAACACTAGCATTCGACGATCATCAAAACAATAACAAACTATATAATCATAATTGTCATATATGACAACACAATTCAAAGATGGTATAAAGTGATCGACAAAAACTTAAGTGTTAGATTGATCATTTTTTAAATGAACTTCTTTCATCAACCTTCCATTATTGATCATCTTAATCGATTGATTGAAAACTAACGGTAAGATCAAGTACAATTAAAATGTTATAGCAGTGAATACACATACACTGCGAGACGCTATCTAAACCTTAGATCGCAAAATGGGAAAGAACAAACTCACTTTTTGCTATGTGGCGGAAATTTCAAGGTTAGATCAAGAAAGTGGTTGGCGGAAGGTTGAGATACAAGAGAATGCCCTAATGTTATTGGTTTATAAAGACAAAAAAGATTTTTTTTTGAGGTGGCGGAATTAACAAATAGAAGGGTTCGTATGAAAACAGAAGCCCTAGTCCACATTAGAGACACATGTAACATGGATAAACCAATAGTATAATCGCATTCAATGCTTTTGTAAACTGTACAAAAAGCTATTAGTTTTTAAGTATATAAGATGACTTGGACATTCAAAAAAGTAAAATAAAAAATAAATGCAATATAGTAATTCAAATTCATATTTTTTATCATACAAAACCCCATCGAGTTTCAATGACTACGTAAACCACAAATTCTACATATCAAGCCGCAAAACCCACCCATGATGCAAGAAAAATCACTAACCCTCCATGGTTTTGGATTCCCGGGGCGGGCACCACTAGTCAACCTTTAAGTTTCAATTTTAATGCTTTATCCACATTATGAAAACAAAAGAAATGAGGAAATGGAAATTTTTAAATGTTCTTTTGGAGTGTAACCATTTTTGGCAATGCACAAGTCACCCCCGACAGCCCTACAAAGAAGGTAGGTTATGCTTACAAGATATCGAGAACAGGAGCCACTAGCATGAGAAAACTATTTCAGATTTCTCTGTCAACACATCAAGATATTTCCACCTATTCCTCTTTGTCCTTATAATAGAATATCATTTTGAAGTTGTAACAATGTAACTCCAAATTAATAAAGAGACTTGACATAGGTAGTTATAGAGACTTAACCATGTGATGGCATGCTTTTGTTATTCATATGTTTTTACTCATTTCGTCACAAAATTGTTCACCGAAATTTTAATGGGATTTTATGTTGGTCAAAAAAGCGAGAAATATATCACCATCATGTGGTAGTGAATATTTGCATGGTACTGATAACTATAAAACGTGTATAATTACTAAAAGGATTACAACAAGCCAATTCCATTAGCACATAGTGTACAAAATCAAACATGCTAAACCCTAAAAACTTTGACAAAAACATGATCATATGCATCTCTTCATCCCAAAAATAACTAATAGAAAATAAAAGACAGATCACCAACGAATAAGAAAATCAAACAACAATTGCTACTGTAACGGCAAAACTATAATACATAATATACCAGATGTAACAGTTTCTATTTTACCAACGTAAGCGACTTTCAAATCCTATATAGCACATGAAATAACGAAGTAGTGCTACAACCTCTAATGGTGTGCCACAACACCATCTATGCCATAGGTCAATTATACAAATAATAATTCTAATCTAGATAGGTGGCCTTCTATAGCAAGTAAAATGGTGATGTTACACCAAATTTTTCATAGTGAATCCCCGCCACCAATTTTCTCATACAGACTCAAATAAACTAGTAATCAAGTACCTAGTTTGTGACTAAAAAAGTAAAGGCTTTATCTAAAAACAAACTATCACGTCCTAATGTACTTTTGTGGTCGACCAAGACCTTTTTTTCATAACAAAATATTATGAAACATTATTCTTTTGGGTTGGTAACCTCAAACTTTTGAACTTGTAAGTTGAAGAAATTCAACCCTTTAATAACTAAAAAAACTCTTGAAAAACAACTTGTGAACTTGCAAGTTGAAGAAATTCAACCCTTTAATAACTACTGACCCCAAATAAGAAACACATATAAGAATCATACTTTTCCAAAACTTATAACTGTAAGACTAACTCACATATCAACCTTCAATAATTCAAATTTGTTAATAATCATGAAATTACTAACCGCCTGATTCTCACAGGCAATCTTCTCTGTGTTAACTTGTACATGTTATAATCATTATGAATGTAGTCTAGCCCACGAGCGTCACGGTTCTCAAGACAAAAAGAGCAACATGTTGAAATAAATGATGGCAAATTCTTTGCTGTATGGTACATAACCTGCATATTTATGTTACTTGGTTAAATCTCTACAAATTTCTTAATGAAAGTAACGTGATGAGTTTTACGAGCAGGTGAGAGGCTTATGATGAAATATTTGGGATCTAGCCAGTGATTTAAACTACCTCATCTACATTTTAATCGTAGTTATCACAATCTTGTGAAAACAAAACATCTGTTTAAAAAACTTTCTTAAAGTATAGGATCCATAAGTACTCCGTATATGACAGTATTAAAGATCAAGCTGTTGACATAACCATAACGCACATTAACTAACTAACAAACATATATACACGAATATGAAGCGAATAAGCTAAATATGCCTTAGAAACAGGCTGCCTCTTCGCAGTCTTAGCATACGGGTTCAACCTCATATTTTTCGAGCGGCAGCTGCCAATTGTTCTATAGTGGCGTTTTGTTTATTTATTTATTATTTTTTTAACAAGGGCTGTTGTGGTTCGGTTTGAAGGAAAGAAAGCAAAGGGTCTCTATTTGTGTGTAGATTGGTTATTACAAGCAGCAAGAAAGATTATTTTTTTTATTGGGTTGAGTGAAAAGTGGAGTTACGACTGCAAGAGAAAGAGTGGTGGCTGCTGAAAAAGAGATTAGGAAGAGAGAATATATTACAAAAGTATTTGAGTTTTTTTTAGAGAGACTAGTATTTTTAAAAAGTATTTTGTTATGAATATATTATAAAAACACAACAATCAGACGAGGAAGAGAGAGATATTATTATGTGGATCCAAAAATGTTACAAGAGTGTATCTCATGATTACATGTAAACCTAATGGGCCGGGCTATTAAGCTAAGGGTTAATAGACATAAGCCTATAATATTAAATTACAACACTCCTCCTTGGATATTCATTGTTTCACATACGCTATAGATCGCCTCATTAAAAACTTAATCAAGAAAAAACCTAGTGCGATAGAGAAAAAAACTTGATGAAGGGAAAAAGAGTGCAGTGCGCATAATGCTCCTCCTCAATTTGATGTATACCTTTCAAGCGGAAAATCAGTCTTCGAAAGCAGTTTTTCAGATACTTTTGTCGGCAAAGATTTTGTAATTAATTCCATCAAAGCCAAAGATGTCCGTTGAAAGTGATTTATTTTCACTTGCAGGTTATGACAATGTGATTGTGTTTCCGAAATGTGTTTGTGAAATGTAATTGTGTTTCACTTGCAGGTTATTACAATGAAATCGAATCTTCAGACTCACCCTTTTATTTGCAAATTCTAATACAAACTTAGATATAAAAAATGATAAAAAAAAGGATGACATAAAAGTGAAAAGAATAAAGAAAGAAAAAAAAAAAAACACATAAAAAAAAGAAGAAGAAAACATTAGCACAAATATGGAGGGGGGAAGGAGGTTCTTATAGTATGAACCTTGTGGTTTTTGGTGTTTGGGTTTGGGAATTTGGGATACTGTGAGTGCATTTTATAGTTGTTGAGCGAGTTTGTTTGTGTGTTTTTGCCCGTTGGATTTGAGGATTGTGGACCGTTTGATGATGATCCAAGTGGGAGTTGAATAAGTGCTTTTAGTGGTTGATTCATGAAGTTGCGGATTGGGAGATTAAAAGGGACCACCTAATAAAGAATTTGGGCTGGGACTTTAAAGCTTAAACTAAAAGCCTAAAATGGAGGTTTAAGATTGTTTAACGAGAAAGAAAGAAAACTTTGTACTCGAAAGAGTAAATGACGAATTAAATAGTATGATATACAAATGAGTTTAAATTTTGATAGCAACTTATGTGTAAAATGTTTATACATTATATTTTTTATATTAAAAGCTAATTTAGTTGGCTCAAACTTGATTGTGAGTTTCTTCTAATAATATTTCATTGTCATTAGTAGTTTACTAAAAATTTTCATTGTCAATAATGTATTTTAGTTTATTATGTTCTTTTTAACAATAAATTTACCAATATCAAGAATTTCAGATTGCCGTGTCTGTTCGGGCTAGAACCCGAATTCAGATTGCCGTGCCCATTCGGGCTCGAACCCGCTGGGTCCCGTGTCCGCCGGGCTCGAGCCCTTTGGTCCGCGCCTGCTCGGCTCAAGCCTATTTGGCCCGTTGCCCGTTCGGGCTTGAATATTTGTATAATATTCTTTATTATTTGTAGTAGTGAAATTTAATGCAGGAATTGTGTTTAATTTGTTTGTACAATATGCTTGATAATTTGTATTTATTATGTAAGGGGTATTTTAATAACTGTATCAATTGTATTTATTGACCAGTTAAATAATTGATTACATTAAATAACATTAATGTGGTCTTTTGTTGTACACTATGCTTCTTGTCTTATACGTATGAAAATTATGTTCATTAAAGTGTTGTACTCTATGTTTCTTTTCTTGTAAGTAGTAGTCATTATAGTCATTATTAACATTGACCAATTTAATAGCATTAATGTTGTAAGTCTAAAAATAAGTCTGAAAATTACATTATGCTTATTTTGTTGTACACTATGCTTATTTTGTTGTAAATCTTAAATCTGAAAATTGGTTGCAACTATTGTACATTGTGCTTAAATGGTTGTAATTTTTGATGAATGGGTGTTTTTAATAGCATTAATGTTATCTGATAGAATTTTGGTCTTAAAATAACAACACACTATATTTTATTGTACAATATGCTTACTTTGTTGTAATTCTGAAAATTGGGTGCATTAAAGTGTTGTAAACCATGCTTAAAAACAAGGCCTAAACTCTAAATGACTTATATTTTTAATCTTGTCACATTGCATGAAATAGCAAAATGAGAATGATTTTTAACCACAGATTATAAATTAATGAGAGAAATTGATGAATAGATGAACCTACTTTTACAAATGCATCTTAAATGTATCATTTCAAGCATCCAAAGGTTTTATTCATTCCTTTTACTAAAATGAACCGTTGTTTTAGTGAAGACATTGGTTTAAACCACTAGTTCAGGTGTGATTACATTTTTGGGTTAAACCAGTTAGGACTATGTAAAATACCTATCCCATAACCAGAACCGGCCATGCTTTTACTAAACTGCTAATACACTCCTAAATAACTTTCTTACGGAAGAGGCAAAAAACCTAACGAAAATTGTTCCTTTTATCGATGATTCATGGACATTTGTTTATCAAAATCACGATGTTTTCACCGAGTTATAGTGAATTAGGATAATCCATGTCAATAGCCAATGTCTTCGCACATGAATAACATGTACCGTAATCCATAAGGCCGAACAAACGGTTTTACGGTTTACTCTAAATATTATAATCACGCATGTAATTGGTCGATCGAAAAACAGTTAGATACAAAAGATAAACGACAAACATTTTTCAATATTTGTAACCATGCGATTTTCTTTCTAATTTCTAGCATAAGTTACATTTTTCTTAACATTTTTTATATAATAAAGGAATTACATCATTTCGGAGTGATTTTATCAATTCATTCTTATTGAAAAAACGATTGGGCCAATAGGAGAACTTGATTTCGCCACATAAGCAAAATTGTGTGATGTGATTGGTTAATAAAAGTCAAAATTATATTGATTTTGGTCAAACTTTAATAAATTTGGTTGATAAAAAAACACATAAAAATATATGTGTCAAATTTGTTAAAACGAAATCTTAAAAAAAGAGGAGGTAATTAATAAAACTTTAGTGGCTGAATTTTTAAAAATTATATAGAGTTAAGTGTAATATTATAAGCCTCCATATTTTTTAATAACTTTGGATTACAAACAAATACCCCGTTATACTTTATACCTTTTATACTTTATATCTTAAAAAATACAATGTATATGTTGTTTTAAAATAACAACATATAAATTTGCATAAGATTATAAGTATCAATTTTTTTTACTATGTACGTTCAATAAGGACTCATTTATTTCATTTTTAAAAGTTTAACCTTTTTGGACACGAGTTTACATTTTAAATACGGCTAAATTACTGAAAACAATAATATAATTTTCAAATTGTAAGCACGAGTTTATAAAAATAAATATACGCGGTTGTACTTATAACAATGACTCATGTAATTCTTATTTATTCATATAAGAATATCTAGAAAAACATTTTTAAAAAATTTTAAGGAGTATACTTTAACTTTATCAACACTAATTATGTGCTATTAAACTTGCATCATAGCACATAATGAGTGTTGATAAAGTTAAAGTACGCTCTTTAAAGTTTTTTGAAAATGTTTTTCTAGATATTCTTATATAAATGACTCTCCTAAGCAGTGGCTATTAAACTTCCATCATGTGAAAAAAACTCTCCTAAGCAATGGCGATATTGGCGATTCTAATCGATTCCCTTAAACCCTTATTGGTCGATCTTGTATTTATTCTTTTCTTCAATCGGTTCAACAATAGTTTCTTAATTATTTAATGATTCTATCGTGGGTCGGTTGTCGTTTAAGAATATAATTCTTTGATCGTAGCTTTTTATATTACATGGATGATTATTTAATTGTTTTCTATCACTGATTGTTTAGATCAGTGCTTTGCATAGGTAATATTTTGCTACACAATCTTAATAGCCAGTCTCTTAATTCAATTTGATTTGGTAGAATTTTTCCTATCATAATTACGATCGAGTATTAATTTGAGACATCACTATCAATTGAAAGTCATCACTACAGCATGTAAGTTTTAATGCGCTTTGAAGGATTATAAACCCTAGTTTTCGATTATGGTTTTCTCGTTACTTTTGAAGACCAGCTAAATCTACAACTCCTAAACCTACTAGTGAGTCTCCTATTGTCCAAGCTGTGGACATCAATACTGTTGGAGCTGCAGTTTGAGGGATGCTCAACCTATTATTGATACTCCGTTTCGTCCACTGGTTGATGAACCCGTTTTTGAAGATGTTAACATATCTATCCCTTGCAAAGTTGTTGAAAAGTTTAGTACACAGTTGGAACACACATTGTATGGTTATTTTATTGGAAATAGCATGACGTTTTTAGTTGTTGAATATTATGCTAGGAATAACTCAGGGAAACATAGGTTGAAAAGGATTATGATGAATTCCAATGGTTTCGTTTTCTTTAAATTCGATACATTAGCTGCGTTAGAAGCTTTTTTGGAAGGTGATCCGTGGATGATACGCAAATCTCCAATAATCATTAAGAAATGGTATATGGATACTTGTTTGCATAAGGAAGAATTGACTCGTGTTCCGGTATGGGTTAAATTGCATGATGATCCTCTTCAAGTGTTTGAAGTGGATGGTATTAGTTTGATTGATACGTTTATTGAAAAACCTATTATTCTTGATTCTTATACGAGCTCTATGTGTAAGGCTTCGTGGGGAAGAAGTAGCTTTGCTAGGTGTCTTATTGAGATCAACTCTGAAGTTGATCTTGTGGATTGTTGTTACTATTGGTTTTCTTTCACCTTCCGGGAGGGTTTTACCAAAGCTACTATTCGTGTTGAGTATGAATGGAGACCTCCCATGTGTAATGTATGCATGATTTTGGTCACACTCATGATCAATGTCCTAAAAAGTGGTGAGTCCTCATGTTGTTTCTAGTCCACATGTTGTTAATCCAAGTGTGGTCGGATAAAGACGATTTCAAATGGCGGGTAAGAATAAGAAGAGTAAAACCAAGTCTACTAATGGTGATCGGTTTGTTGATCCTTGATTAAACAGAATGTCAAATATGTTCCAAAGGTGACAACGAGTGAACCTAAGAAGGGTAATACTTCTATGGGTGAAGCTTATAATTCGTCGTCTATGTTGAAGTCTACTGGCACTACCTCAAAGGAAGGTAATATTACTACATCTAATCCGTATGATGCATTGGTGACAGATGACTAAGATGATGAAGAACTTGTTGAAAATGAGTACGATGAATCAGCTAACTTATTTAATTATCCACATACTGGTGAAACTTCATCTTTCACGGTAGCTGCTGGTTAGCTTGTTACAATTGATTGATTTTTTTTGGTGCATCTTTTGTTCATCGAGTTGTAAGTGCTTATGGCATGTCATAAGCACTAGTATTAGATGTTTATCGAGCTGTTTAGCTTGAGGTAAATATGGTATCTTAGCCATATTCCATTTGTACATAAATTTCCGGTTTTAATATTATTTATCGGGGTAACCCTTTACCCCAAAAAACTTGCATCATGTGTACAACATAATATCAGTAGGGAAATTTAAATAACAACATCACCATTTTTGTCAGCTAAATAAAATTAAATCTTGAGTTACCTAAATGAAATTATAACAAATATTTTATCAAATTCTAATGAATATTAATACATAATAAAAAAAACTCGTGCATAAGTATAAGTTGTACTTATATCATAATTGTCATGGGCAAATTCTATATCGTGTATATATCTTGACCAAAAATGTTAAAATAATATTGATTGATTTAAGATCATTTGAGGACAAAGATTATTTACATACCAAGGATCAATCTCCACCTCCATTTTTATTTGATCTAATGGATGAGATTAATCACTAACAATTTAAAACCAACTTTCATCATTTGTTTTCAAACATTAATATCTTTTAAACCATTAATCGTTGCGAAAAAATATATCATTACGACGAACATTTAATTATCTTTCTATTGATAGGCACTTTGATATACTTTCGACAAAATTTTTTTTTCGTATTTTCACGTTTTTTTAAGTTTTTCGTTTTTTACATTTGAAATTTGCATTAAAAATCATATATGGTAAAACACTAATTTGAATATCACATGTAATATCATATATGATATGTAATATCACATGTGATATTAGTGTAATATCACATATCATATATAATTTAACACTAATATCACATGTGATATTCAATTTAGTGTTTTATCATATATGATTTTTTCATGTAAATTTCAGTAACGTAAAAAAACGAAAAAATAATGAAAAAACGTGAAAAAAAGATTTTTTTTTTCTTTTTTCGAAAGTATATCAAAGTGCCTTTCTATAGGAAGATAATTAAAATGCTCGTCGCGATGGTGTAAATATTTTCACTTAACGATTAACGCTTTAAGAGATATTTAAATTATAAAAAATAGATGAAATAGTAAAATGCTTTTAATCTTCGCCATTGATTTCTTTTTAGATGGATGGTGGAGATGAGTCACTTGGTATGTGAGAAAAGTTTGGTATGTAAAATAACTCTCCTCATATTGATTTATGTAGGGATGAGCATTTCGAACCGAATTCAAACCGAACCGAACTGATCAAACGGTACCGATTCTTGAAATACTGCACGGCACGGGACTACGAAATAAGGTGAAAAAATTCGGGACCACTAATTGCACGGACCGGTATCAAATCGGAAATTCTCAAGAAAGCGGGAAAACGATTTCCGGTACCAAGATCGATACCGCACGGTATCAAGATCGATACGGCACCGGTATCCGAATCCTGCTCAAGACGGTACCGGTACCACTAATTTATGCTCGAGAAAAATCGGTACCACTAATTGATGCACGGATCGGATCGGCACCGTGCTCATCCCTAGATTTATGTGTAATCTTCGTGCGTGCACGAAACTTGTAACTATATAATTATATGCAATTACTTTTAAAGACACAATATTCAGTATTAATACCGAATAATTTTTTGGGTCAAAACCCTGTGTGTGCACGGGTATTATTTATACTACATATACTAGAAGGATGACTCTTTCTCCAAATTTTAAGACTTACAAGAAAAAAAGCATAGTATACACCACTTTAATGCACATAATTTTAAGACTTACAATAAAATAAGCATAGTATACAACACTTTAATGCAAATATTAAAAAAAAAACACCACATTAATGTTATTTAATGTAATCAATTAATTAACTGGTCAATAAATACAATTAATACAATTAATTGGTCAATAATACAATTAATGTTATTTATTAACTGGTCAATAAATACAATTAATACAGTTATTAAAACACTTCTTAAATAAAAAATACAAATTATCAAAATATTGTACAACAAAATTAAACACAATTCCTGCATTGAATGTCACTAATACAAATAATAAAACACGTTATTCAAGCCCGAACGAGTAACGGGCCAATTGGGCAAGGGCCAAACGGGCTCGAGCCCGACCGGGCACCTGCTAAACGAAAATGTTGATATCCGTAAATTTATTGTCAAAAAGAACATAATAAACTAAATTACATAATTCACGAAAATTTTTTTTCGTGGTACCCGCCACGCAAGCGTGGGTACCTTGCTAGTAACTAGTAGAGCCTAATAAGATAGAACTATGAGTTTGACAGAACTTAGATTTGCTCTAAAATCAATAACAATAAACATCCGCACCAAATAATGGCGGCCTAATCATTCCACAACAAGAAACTTTCCACGCAGAACTCATTCGGATCTCATGTACTTTTAGCCTCTTCAATTGTGAGGTCCATGGGGTTGAGATTGGTCACACGCACCATAGGCTAAAGGAATGGGACAACCATATCCATCTCGATGGCTTACAAGATTCGCCCACTAGCTCGACCAAGCGGATGTTGGCTCGGTTGGCCTGCACCCACCAACACCGACTCGCCAGGTTAAACACATCCGCTTGACAAGCCACACCATTCGCCGATCGTCCGAACCACCACGGACCTCGACCCACTTGATCTTTCCAGGCGATAGTGGCATTTAAACGACGCTTTTGGATTGCTCTTGTTTAGACCCGCAGTACCTTTGCCGCCAGAATCATCGATTGCGTTTGCAAGTTGAAGTAGCTTATGCGTGGGTTTCAATAGGCGCCCATGGCTCAATACACCGGACGGGCATATAATCCGTGGGTTCGGTGTTGCGATGGTTTTCCAGATATCGTAATCACAGAATAGTTGATGAATGTACCGCATTTATAGTCGCTACAATGCTATTATTCTATGATTTATTAAAGGGTCTTTTATATAATACAATTATGCTTATTCATAAAAAGGAACTTGATGTCATAAAAGGATGGCCCAAGGCCCGTTGAGTCATTTTGTTAGCATAAAAAGGAACTTGATGTCGACTTTCCAAATATAGAAATTAAGTATACAAATGTTGAATATACTAGTATATGTTTTACGATAAAATGTCGATTAATCATGTTGGATCATTAAACTTGATCTAGTACGAGCCCATATAGAAGATATACTTCTAGAAAGTCGTAGAATGGTATTGAAGCTTCTAGAAAGTCGTAGAATGGTATTGAAGCTTCTAGAAAGTCTTAGAATGGTATCTATAGAAGTGTTTAGAAGGTTGTAGTAGATGATATCTACTAGAAGTATCTAGCTAGTTGTGGTAGAATATTTAGTAGAAAAATCTAGATATGCATGGAAAATATCTCGATCTAGAATGTTCCATGGACTTGTATAAATAGGTGTTAGTGTAATGCATATGGAATGAAGAAAAGTTCAAGCAACAAAGTTAGATTGTAAAGTTCTTTTAAGGATTCCTCTCTTCAACTAATATAAGCCTAAAAGGCCTTCGTGTTTCTAACAAATTGGTATCAGAGCTAGAAGATCACGATGTCAAGCATGATGAACTTGTTCCAATATCCTCGTCTTACCAAAGACAACTATGGTAGTTGGTGCATTCGAATGAAGGCGTTACTCGGTTCACATGATGTATGGGAGATTGTAGAGAAAGGTGTTGAGAAAGTAGATGACGAAAGTTCCATGAATGCCGCCCAAAGGGTGGAGTTGCAAAAGGCAAGAAAGAAGGATCAGTGTTTTACACTCATCTATCAATGTCTTGATGATGCGATGTTTGAGAAAGTTGCAACGCAACTACTTCCAAGGAAGCGTGGGAGATCCTTCAAAATGCTTTCAAAGGAATCGACAAGGTGAAAAGGTACGTCTTCAAACTCTTAGAGGAGAGTTCGAAAACTCCAATGGAGGAATCCAAACCATTTCGGATTATTTCACTCGTGTCTTGACCATTTCAAATGAAATGAAGAGAAATGGTGAAAGCTTGAGTGACACAAGGGTGATAGAAAAGATTCTTCGCTCTTTGCCCCAAGCTTTGATTACATTGTCGTGGCCATAGAGGAGTCAAAAGACATAGACTCAATGACCATTGATCAACTCATGGGATCTTTACAAGCCCATGAAGAGAAGTTGAAGAAAAGAAGGGGGAAAGAACCCTTGGAGCAAGCTTTATACTCAAAGGTCTCTTTCAAAGAAAGAGAAAAGAACTTTCTACATGGAAAGGAGCAAGGACGAGGACGCGGTACTTTTCGAGGTCGTGGTGGTTTCAAGGCCGAGGACGAGGAAGAGGAAGAGAAGATGTCAACAAAGAAGATGAAAACCAATGGTCTTCATATCGAAGAGGTCGTGGAGAAGCTTTCAATCTCAAAGAGGAGGTAAGCCCCAAACACAATGTTACAACTGTCAGAATATGGTCATTATGCCAATGAGTGTACTAGCTCAAGACAAGTGGAAGAAAAAGCTAATCTTGTGGAGGTAGAAGACGGAGATGAGCTTACCTTGCTAATGGCAAGACATGACGAACAAGAAGAGAGGATAGAGCCATGGCATATAGATTCACCGCAAGTAACCATATGACGGGTGAAGAAGACTTGTTCGTGGAGATGGAAGAAAGTAAAGGTAACGTCACCTTTGGAGACGAATCAAAGGCACCGTGAAAGGAAAAGGTAAGATACTTATCCGAGCTAAAGATGGAAGTCACCAATATATTTGGACGTATACAATGTGCCCAATCTTAAAAGTAATATTTTAAGCGTGGGACAACTTTTAGAGAAAAATTACGATATTCATTTCAAGGATCGTAGTGCTACAATAAGGAATCCAAGGAAAGCTCATAGCAAAGTGCCTATGACCAAAAACCGAATGTTCCTTCTAAACATTCAACATGATGAAGCTAAGTGCTTAAAGAGTTGTTTGAAGGATCATTCGTGGCTTTGGCACATGAGATACGGGCACTTAAACTTTGGTGACTTAAAGTTATTATCCTCAAAAGGAATGGTGAAAGGGTTAGATCAAATTGATCATCCCAATCAACTGTGTGAAGGATGCCTTCTTGGGAAGCATGCTAGGAGTTCGTTCCCGAAAGAAGCGACATCAAGAGCTAAGGAGCCTTTACATCTAATTCACACGGATTTGTGTGGTCCCATTACTCCACCCTCTTATAGTAAGAATCTCTACTTTATGCTCTTTATTGATGATTTTTCAAGAAAAACTTGGGTATATTTTCTAAAAGAAAATCCCAAGCTTTTGAAACTTTTAAAACATTTAAAACTATGGTTGAAAAGAGAAAGGTTTAAAATTAAATCAATGAGATCCGATAGAGGTGGAGAATTTTTATCAAAAGAATTTAACAAATTTTGTGAGGATAATGGGATCCGGAGATTTCTAACGGCTCCTTACTCCCACAACAAAATGGAGTGGTTGAGAGAAAGAATAGAACCATTCTCAATATGGTCCAAGCATGTTGAAAAGTAAGAAGATGCCAAAGGAGTTTTGGGCCGAGGCGGTTGATTGTGCAAGATATCTATTGAACCGTGTCCGCCAAAGAGTTTAGATAACAAGACTCCACAAGAAGCATGGAATGGGATGAAGCCTACCGCCTCTCACCTAAGGGTATTCGGAAGCATAGCATATGTCCACGCTCCCACCAAAGGCGATTGAAGCTTGATGATAGAAGTGAGAAGCATGTGTTTGTTGGGTACGACAAGCATTCGAAAGGTTATAAGCTCTATAATCCAATCACAAGGAAGGTGGTAGTGAGTAGAGACGTGGAGTTCGATGAAGAAGAGACATGGGATTGGAGCATCAAGGAAAATGAAAGGTATGACTTTCTTCCTATGACTGATGAAGAAGAGATGGGTGAATCAAGTGAAGAAGTCCAACAACCTCAAAGTCCAACTCCAACCCAAGAATCACCTTCAAGTTCAAGTGAAGGAGAACCGAAGACAAGAAGTTTGCAGGAGCTCTACGAGGTAACTGACGAAACACCCCTTACTTGTTTATACGTTGATTGTGAACCTTTAGTTTTTGAGGAGGCTATGAAAAGCAAGAAATGGAGACAAGCCATGGACGAGGAGATAAAGTCAATAGTGAAGAATGATACGTGGGAGTTGACGACCCTTCCGAAAGGCCAAAAGGCTATTGGAGTCAAGTGGGTATACAAGACCAAGAAAAACGCCAAAGGCGAAGTGGAAAAGTACAAGGCAAGACTTGTGGCAAAAGGTTACAAGCCGAAGCATGGTATTGACTACGAAGAGGTATTTGCTCCTGTTGCTCGCTTAGAAACTATTAGAATGATTATTGCTATTGTTTGCTCAATATAGGTGGAAGATCCACCAAATGGATGTAAAGTCGCGATTTGAATGGACTTCTTGAAGAAGAAGTTTATGTGGAGCAACCAGAGGGATATATTGCCAAAGGGCAAGAAGGTAAAGTGCTAAGGTTGAAGAAAGCCTTATATGGTCTAGCAGCACCACGTGCTTGGAATACTAGAATTGACAAGTATTTCCAAGAACATGGTTTTACTAAATGTCTAAGTGAATATGCACTTTATGTGAAATTTGCAAATGAAAGAATCTTCGCTCATTCGCTTGTACGTGGATGATTTGATCTTTACAGAAACTCTCGAGTATGATTGATGAGCTCAAGAAATCAATGACGAAAGAGTTCGAGATGATGACATAGGACTTATGTCTTATTATCTTGGCATTGAGGTGAAGCAGACGGATGATGGAATTTTCATAAGTCAAGAAGGATATGCCAAGGAGATATTAAAGAAGTTTGGCATGGATAAGTGCAATCCCGTTGGCACCCCATAGAACATAAGGCAAAGCCTTCTAAGCATGACGGAGGAGAAGCGGTAGACTCAACTCAATTCAAGAGTCTTGTTGGAAGTTTGCGCTATTTGACATGTACAAGACCTGACATACTCTTTGCGGTTGGTTTAATTAGTCGTTTCATGGAAGAGCCTACGACAAAGCATTTGGAGATTGCAAAGAGGATCCTCCGTTATATCAAAGGTACCGTAGACTACGGAATGTTTTATTCAACAAGTGAAGACTTCAAGTCGGTTGGATATAGCGACGATGATCTGGCCGGAAACAAAGACGATGGAAGAAGTACAACAGATTCATATTCTTCCTAGGTAACAATGCTTTTACTTGGTCTTCAAAGAAGCAACCTATTGTTACTTTGTCTAGTTGTGAAGCGGAGTACGAGCTGCAACATCATGTGTATGTCACGCAATTTGGCTTAGAAGTATGCTAAAGGAGCTACACATGGAACAAGAAGATGCAATCGAGATCTATGTGGATAACAAGTCGGCCATTGACTTAGCTAAAATCCAAAGATACCATGATCAAGTAAGCATATCAACACTCGTTATCACTTTATTCGAGAGTGCATTGCAAGGAAAGATGTCCAAGTGATACATACGAGGTCCGAAAACCAAGTTGCAGATATCCTCACCAAGCCGATCAACGAGAAAGATTTTTCAAGACAACGAATGATGCTTGGAGTCGGTAAATCAAGTTTAAAGGGGGGTGTTGGATCATTAAACTTGATTTAGCACGAGCCCATAGAAGATACGAGCTTCTAGAAAGTCGTAGAATGGTATTGAAGCTTCTAGAAAGTCGTAGAATGGTATTGAAGCTTCTAGAAAGTCGTAGAATGGTATCTATAGAAGTGTTTAGAAGGTTGTAGTAGATGATATCTACTAGAAGTATCTAGCTAGTTGTGGTAGAATATTTAGTAGAAAAATCTAGATATGCATGGAAAATATCTCGATCTAGAATGTTCCATGGACTTGTATAAATAGGTGTTAATGTAATGCATATGGAATGAAGAAAAGTTCAAGCAACAAAGTTAGATTGTAAAGTTCTTTTAAGGATTCCTCTCTTCAACTAATATAAGCCTAAAAGGCCTTCGTGTTTCTAACATATATGCCACGAGAAAAATAAAAAATAAAACAAATATACACTATTAAAAAGTTGCATAAAATATTTTAGATGTATTTGAAGTCCAACAGGTCAAGCATGTAATAAACTAAAAAGAAATGGATCAACTGGTCAAACATGTCAAAACTCATCCAGAGTTTCTCAAAGGGTTCAACCCAAGTCGCTTTATTTTAAAATATTAGATTAGTGTTCGATATAATTTGTACCTTAGCTTCAGCAGCTTCAATTTCAAAAAAGAAAACGACGATATTCTTTCATCAGCATCAAACTGACATTTACAACCAAGAATTACTACCATTTGTAGTTATCAAAAGAATTAATTCGATTTAGTTATAGAGTCCGTAAAGCATGTGTATTCAAATTTTGTTCGAATTGTAAAACTCTCAGGACTCCAGAATTGCAACCTTCAATTGTCTTTCAGATTCAATCTCTGCATCAGCAAATGCAAAAGTTATTATTAGATACTGGTTTTTATTTAAAAAAACAAATTAAAAAAAAAAAAAAAAAAGATGTGTAATCACCAACGTAACCTCACGTATGAGCCTGTGTTTGATGAAATACGGACTTTTGATACATGTTTAGAACGATTTTTTTCAGACACCAAAAATTCCGTACCTGCGTCATCGCCGGAATTGGTTTCACTTCTGCTAGAAATAACTATCTGTATTGCTGCAAAAACATGGGAATAATATTTTGTTTATTAGCATCAAAGCACATATACAATAAACCTACTACAATCACATAGTACTAATTTTTATCTGTTAAATTTTGTTTACAGGAGTTGAAACGGAAATTCCTAATCGACAAAACAAAATCTAACAAATAAAAAATAGATTTATAATTAACATTCTATTTTCTACATAGAATTCAATGTCACTTACGTTCAGGAGCTTCCACATTTTCTGGAACTAGTCTATTGGACAAATGTGCTTCCACATTTTCTTGAACTCGTCTATTGGACAAATGTACTCGGCATGATTGATTAATGATATCTGAATTATCATATCTCACTCGAAAAGGCCAACATTCTGATGGATCTTGGGTCTTTTGGTTCGCAACATATTTCCTGTGATATATGATTTGAAAAAAAAGAAAAAAAATGTAATTCGGAACAAAGGTAATAGAAAATGACAATAAAGGCCTCTGGTTGTGAATTTGGAAGGCAAAAATCAGTGCATATGCGGATACCCATTTTACAAAAGAGACGTACCGCTAGCCAAACCGGCTACAGTCAGTATAGCAGGTGTATCCAAATCTACTCCAACAATGTTTCTCCTGATGAAACTCTCCAAAGACTCCACAATTCCGACATCCAATTGTCTGTCGTGTTCAAATTCAGCACCTGCAAATGGAAAAGTTATTACTGGGATCACGATTACTTTTATAAAAAAAATATTTTTATATTCTATATCATTACCTTTTAGTCCTTATGCTATTCCGTTTTACTGGTTATATGCTGGACATTTGAACTTTCACTTTATTTTATTGGCATGTACGATCATTTCATTTTTTACGAATTCTTTGCATATTAAAATTCTATTCACATACCTCTATGATTTTCAACCACAACATTCTCCCTCTGTATTTCTTCTTACTACTAAGGCTGTCAAAAAAACAACACAGATAATCTACAAAATCAGTATTAAAAAATAGATTTATAATTAACATTCTATTTGCTACATAGAATTCAATGTCACTTACTTTCAGGAGCTTCCACATTTTCTGGCACTCGTCTATTGGACAAATGTACTCGGCATGATTGATTAAGGATATATGAATATTCATATCTCACTCTAAAAGGCCAGCATATTGATGGATCTTGGTTATTTTGGTTCGCAACATATGTCCTGTGATATCATTTAAATTAGCAAAGATTTCATGAAAGTAGGAGAAAAGAAGAGAAACATCGGTAAGACATTGCTTAAGAATCAACCGATGTGATTGCAAATTTAATCTTAGCAAAGGAAGAAATATAGGGTGAGGTCAGATCTTCAGTTACTTGGTCCATTCATTATTTGCGAAGTTCATCGTAACACTTAGAAACGGTTAATGCAACATTTTAATGCATTTCCAAAAGTATTAAGACTCATATCAAGTAAAAATGCAACATTGGAACAAAGGTAATAGCAAATTAAAAAAAAAAAAAATGTAATTTGGAACAAAGGTAATAGCAAATGACAATAAAGGCCTCCTGGTTGCGAATTTGGAAGTGATATTGTGATATTCAATAATCAGATTTTTGCTTTGTTTAAAAATGCCTCAAACAACAGACCAAGCAATCTTTTAATTATTCAGACGTTCAAAATCAAGTACAATGACCACAACCGAACGAATGAAGAAGTATCTTGGTATTTTATGCATAAAAAATAGCCCAACAAAATGAACAAAAATACATTTTTGTGAAAGATGGAGAAATTTTGTAAAAAAAATGATGCCTCTTTCAAATTAGTTAAAAAGAAAGAGCAGATCCAAACACCCCCAATAACCTCTAAATCAGGTTACCAATTCAAAAGGCATATCTAAACACCCCTAATAACCTCTAAATAAACTTAAACCCAATGGGGAAGTGTTAGTAGCAGCCCTTCCCCAAAGAGTGAATATTTGATATAAAGATACAATCAATGTTGCATATCCAACCCCACAATAAGAGATGACATAAATGAATAAATTTGCAAATAAAAACAATATCTTGAAACTCAAACGTAAAGACCCCATCCGAGTTTCGATGACTACGTAAACCACAAAGTCTACATATCAAGCCGCAAAGCCCACCCATGATGCAAGAAAAATTACTAACCCTCCACGGTTTTGGTTTCCTGGGGCGGGCACCACTAGTCAACCTTTAAGTTTCAATTTTAATGCTTTATTCACATTATAAAAACAAAAGAAATGAGGAAATGGAAATTTTCAAATGTTCTTTTGGTGTGTAACCATTTTTGGCAGTTCACAAATCACCCCTTGGCGGCCCTACAAAGAAGGTAGGTCATGCTTACAAGATATCGAGGACAGGAGGCACTAGCGTGAGAAACATATTTCTGATTTCTCCGTCAACACATCAAGATATTTCCACTTATACCTCTTTGTCCTTATAAAAGAATATCCTTTTAAAGTTGTAACAATGTAACTCCAAATTAATAAAGAGACTTGACATAGGTCGTTATTGAGACTTAACCATGTGATGGCATGCTTTTGTTATTCATATGTTTTTACTCATTTCGTCACAAAATTGTTCACCAATATTTTAATGGGATTTTTTGTTGGTCAAAAGAGCGACAAATATATCACCATCATGTGGTAGTTAATATTTTCAAGGGTACCGATAATTATGAAATGTGTGTAATTACTAAAAGGATTACAACATGCCAATTCCATTAGCACATAGTTTACAAAATTAAACATGCTAAACCCTAAAAACTTTCACAAAGACATGATCATATGCATCTCTTTATCCCAAAAAACTAATAGAAAAAAAGAGAACACGGATCACCAACATATAAGAAAATCAAACAACAATCTGGTACTGTAACGGCAAAACTATAGTACACAATATACCATATGTAACAGTTTCTATTTTACCAACGTAAGCGGCTTTCAAATCCTATATGGCACATGAAATAACGAAGTAGCGCTACAACCTCTAATGATGTGCCACAACACCATCTATGCCATAGGTCAATTATACAAATAATATTTGTAATCTAGATAAGTGGCCTTCTATAGCAAGTAAAATGGTGATGTTACACCAAAATTTTCATAGTGAATCCCCGCCATCAATTTTCTCATACTGTCTCAAATAAACTAGTAATCAAGTACCAAGCTTGTTACTAAACAGGTAAAGTCTTAATCTAAAAACAAACTACATACTTTCCGTCACTTCCTAATGTACTATTGTGGTTGATCAAGACCTTTTTTCCATAACAAAGTATTATGAAACATTATTCTTGCAAGTTGAAGAAATTCAACCCTTTAGTAACTAAAAACTCTTGAAAACAACTTGTGAACTTTTAAGTTGGAGAAATTCAACCCTTTAATAACTACTGACCCCAAATAAGAAACACATATAAGAATTATACTTTCAAAACTTATAACTGTAAGACTAAATCACGATCAACCTTCAATAATTCAAATTTGTTAATAAGCATGAAATTACTAACCGCCTGTTTGTTGTGATTCTCACTTGCAATCTTCTCTGCATTAACTTGTACATGTTATAATCATTATGAATGTAGTCTAGACCACGAGCGTCACGGTTCTCAAAACAAAAAGAGCAACATGTTGAAATAAATGATGGCAAATTCTTTGTTGTATGGTACATAACCTGCACATTTATGCTACTTGGTTAAATCTCCACAAATTTCTTAATGAAAATAACGTGATGAGTTTTACGAGCAGGTGGGAGGCTTATGATGAAATATTTGGGAACTAACCAGTGATTTAAAATACCTCATCTACATTTTAAACGTAGTTATCACAATCTTGTAAAAACAAAACACCATTTTAAAAAACTTTCTTAAAGTATAGGATCCATAAGTACTCCATACATGACAGTACTAAAGATCAAACTGTTGACATAACCATAACGCACATTAACTACTAACAAACATATATACACGAATATGAAGCGAATAAGCTAAATGTACCTTAGAAACAGGCTGCCTCTTCGCAGTCTTAGCATACGGGTTCAACCTCATATAAACAAGGGCTGTTGTGGTTCGGTTTGAAAGAAAGAAAGCAAAGGGTTTCAATTTGTGTGTAGATTGGTTATTACAAGCAGCAAGAAAGATTTTTTTTATTTTTTTTTATTGGGTTGAGTGAAAACTGGAGTTATGACTGCAAGAGAAAGAGTGGTGGCTGCTGAAAAAGAGATTAGGGTTGTCAGTGGTGTGTCAGTAATTTTAGAGGTTTATATAATACAAAAATTTCAAGTTTTTTTTAAAGTGACTAGTATTTTTAAAAAGTAATTTGTTATGAATATATTAAAAAAACACAATAATGAGAGAAGGAAGAGAGAATTATTATTATGTGGCGATCCAAGAAGTTAAAAGAGTGTATCTATTTATAGATTAGATGATTACGTGTAAACCTAATGGTCCGGACTAGTAAGCTAAAAGTTAATAGACATAAGCCCATAATATTAAACTAGCAGGGTACCCGCGTGTTGCGGCGGCGGGTACCTTGAAATAAATTTTACGGTGAATCATGTGTTTTAGTTTATTATGTTCTTTTTGACAATAGGTTTACGGATATCAAGAATTTTGTTTAGCCCGTGCCCGTTCGGGCTCGAGCCCGTTGGCCCGTGGCCCATGCCCGTTCGGCTCGAGCACATTTGGCCCGCACTAGTTCGGGCTTAAGCCCATTTTGCCCGTTGACCGTTCGGGCTTGAATATCTGTGTAATGTGCTTTATTATTTGTGTTAGTGACATTTAATGCAGGGTTCTCGCGCGTTGCGACGGCGGATACCCTGATATAAAATTTTCCGGTGAATAATGTATTTTAGTTTATTATGTTCTTTTTGATAAAAAATTTACCAATTTCAAGAATTTCGTTTATCTCGTGCCCGTTTGGCCCGTGCCCACTCGGGCTCGAGCCCGTTTGGCCCGTGCCCGTTTGGATCGCACTGCTCGTGCTCGGTCCCATTTGGACCGTTGCCCGTTCGGGCTTGAATATTTGTATAATGTTCTTTATTATTTGTATTAGTGACATTTTAATGCATCAATTATGTTTAAGTTGGTTGTACAATATGCTTGAATTGTGTAAGAGGTGTTTTAATAACTTCATTAATTATATTTATTGACCAGTTAATTAATTAACTATATTAAATATGTTGACCACATTAATGGTGCTTTGTATTTTGTACATTAAGCTTTAAGACTTGTAAGTATTAAAGTTAAGATTGATGAGAAAGATCGAAATAGTGCATTATGTAATTGTACAATAGGCTTTGTATTTTGTAAGTCTTAATTTTAAGACCATGAGAGAGAGATTCATTCATCTATTATAAGTAGTATAGATTACAACACTCCTCCTTGATATTCATAGACCGCCTCATTAAAAACTTAATCAAGACTAAACCAAGTGGGATACAAAAAAACTTGATGAAGGAAAAGAGTGCAATGCGCATAATGCTCCTCCTCAATTTGATGTATATCTTTCAAGCACCAAAATCGTGTTCAAAGCAGTTTTCAGATACTTTTGTTGGCAAAGATTTTGTAATTAATTCTATCGAATTATTGACGTTAAGAAAATGTCCTCCAAAGATGACAAAATACGTGTAGCTTCCAACCCAATATCAAATGCATTGGGTTGAAAATATACATTGCTATTAAACTCCCATGACGCATATGAATTATAAAAGCATCAGTTGCACTTATGTATGGTAATTGAGGACCAATCATTTTATATAGACATGTGCAAAAGCAATTCATATAATATTCGTTCAAATAATTTTTATCCATAAAAGGATTCATTCAATTTAATCAAGTAGAGTTCTTGAGAACTTTATTACTTGCTTCAAGTAGTTGAAGTTGCTAGATATACTTGAGGCATTATAGATCCTTTATGGAATATCAGAGCTCTAATAAAACACATTTAGAGCTAATTAAATACATCTATATTGATTCTCTCATAAAATATCAATAAGATATGTATATCCACCACGAGACAATATGTCTTTAATGATCAACTTCGTACTTTTATGAATTAATTTATTCACATTTCATGTCTTAAAAGACATAACTTTAGAGCTCTTATGCACAAAGACTAATGTATATCCAATACATTTCACACATTCATGTGTATGGACATCATGTCCCAATACTTCTCGTATTTTCACGTTATTGCATCTTTTCAAGTTGGCCAATCGTTTCATTGAGTGCACTTGTGAATAACAATTGATTTATGATCCTCATTATGCTATCGAAGATTTGTGGAATGCTTTTGTGGCTGAAATTAAAGCTAAATCTACAACTCCTAAACCTACTAATGAGTCTTCTATTGTCCAAGTGTGGACATCAATCTGTTGAGTCGCAGGTTTGAGGATGCTCAACCTATTATCGATACTCCGTTTCGGCCCACCGGTTCTTGAACCCGTTTTGAAGGTGTTAACATATCTATCCCTTGCAAAGTGGTTGAAAAGTTTAGTACATGGTTGGAACACACATTGTATGGTTATTTTATTGGAAATAGGATGACGTCTTTAGTTGTTGAATATTATGCTAGGAATAACTCTGGGAAACATTGGTTGAAAAGGATTATGATGAATTCCAATGGTTTCTTTTTCTTTAAATTTGATACATTAGCTGGGTTAGAAGCTGTTTTGGAAGGTGATCCGTAGATGATACGCAAATCTCCAATAATCCTTATGTTGGAATCACTCCTAAACACTAATCAAGTGTTGGTAATTAATATGTAATAGTTAGCTTAATTATGGCCATTATGTTTGTTTTAGCCTTAAGCTTATGTAGAAGGCCCATGAGCTTAGGCCCAAGCCCAATAAGGAATAGGGAAGGAGAGGGAGTGTTGCCCTAGCTCCTTGCCTATAAATACTATGTAATAACCCTCACTTGAGGGTTGGTTGTTCAAGTTTTTCCTTTCTTTCACTCCTACACGTAAACCGTTATTATCATTGTGTGTGTGAGTTGGTTATACTTGTTCAATCGCCTTAATCTCCTTCTCTAAAGCTTGTGTTTGTAAAACTAGTGACCTATCAGTGGTATCAATCGCCTACTAGTTGGGTGAATCGTGTTTGTTTTTGAAGTGGGTTTCGGTCCTATGCCTAAAACGCTCTTGATAGTTTGGTTCGCTTAAAAACATATTTTTTACACTTTTGAATTCAAGATTCTTGTCCTTTCAATGTCTTAAGGTGTTAAAATAAGTGTTTTTGGCAAAAGTTTCAAACTTTATGCGTGGATAGTTGTTTTTGATCGAGTTTTGAACGTGGGTATCATCCTACTCAGAATCGCTTTAGAGGCTTTGGTTCATCAAGTTTCACACTTTGTGTATTTTGGTGTTATTGAAGCTCTTTTATCACACAAAAACTGGTTTAGAAACACTTTTGGACGAAATCAAAATTTTGAGTAAAACTACGCGTAGTTAAACCCTAAAATTACGCGTAAGTTTCTCCTTGGCTTGATCTTCATTTTTGTGGTTTATTCCGTGTTTTCTTACTTGGATAAGTCTGAAAATACGTCGACTTTGGATATCTCTTGCACTGTGATAGTGTAAAAGATCATTTGGGCAAAAACCCTAAACTTACGCATAAGCTTAAGCTTACGCGTAGAAATCCTACGCCTAAGATCTTTCTTACGCTTAAGCCTAGTCTTACGCTTAAGAAAATCCTACGCCTAACTTTTATTTACGCCTAACTTTAGTGCTCTTCCTACTTACGCGTAAGCTAAATCCTACGCGTAACTCCTTATTGTTACGCGTAACTTTGGTGTTTTTACGCATAAGTGCTACTTGGTTCTTGTCTTTTCTACGCCTAAGGACACTTCATCAACAAAGGTTCATTCAACTACAAAGATCCATTTTTACCAACACAAGTTTTCAACATGTCTCAACCTCCATACTCTAACTATTTCCCTTACACTTATCCTCAACGTCAAAAACAACAACAATTAACTCCTCAACATCAACAATGGAACCAACAACAAGCAATCTATCAACAACAATTTAATCAACAACATACTCCACAACTTGGTGCAATTTCATAACCTCAAATGGTTCAACCACCACCTAGTCTTCAAGTTCAACCCTACACAACTGAATTCAACCAACATCCGTCAAGGAACACTATGAAGGAGCCCTCTTGGTTTGCAAAGATGTGTGAAGCTTTAAGCAGCCAACAATCAATACATGAAGGTGGATTACTTGATAGACCTCCAATGCTTACTCCAGGAAATTATGATCAATGGATGATAAGGTTCTTTAGGTTTTGTGATCTGAAGAAGCCACATGGAAAGTTCTTAATGAAGGTCATCTTGGAAGGTCCATTTCAGATGCCTAATGTTGTTGTACTCGGAGATCCGAATGCTAATCCACCAAGAGATGAACAAACCAACATTGCTACTGTTGTAGACTTGAATCCTACAGAACTTCTACACTATGAGGCAGATGAACTTGCAATGGAATATATCCTCTTAGGATTACCAAACCCAATTATTCGTAGTGTTGATGCTCAAAAGATCGCACAAAAGATGCGGGCACATATTCGCTACTTATGGAGGATCAGACTCAATCAAGAGGATTTGGAATCCAAAATCTACTTGGCTTATGAGCAGTTCATGATTGAACTCGAGAGACACTAGAGTCTTATCATCATCGTTTTCGAGACATCATCAATGATTTGGATAAACACAACATCATTATGCCAAGAATTGCAATGAATACTAAGTTCTGAGTAGTCTTGGTCCCGAATGGGAGAAGTATGTCATTTTTCTCCGCAAGCGAAGAATATGCATCAATCTACCTATGGGTTGTTGTCACGATTACTTGAAGCCTCATGAAAAGGAAGTTGATCGTGAAAGGATTCTCCGTGCTCAAATTGCTCCACCGACACATCCGGAAAATCAACAACTTGCCTTCTATGCTCAACAGAATTATCCTCCTCAATCAGCAACTCAACCAACTGCTTCAAACCCACCACATGATCCTTCACAACAACAAAATCAACTAGTTCCATACAACAACAACAAAATCAACTAGTTCCATACAACAACAACAATGCTCAAGCAACTGTAACTGAAGCTAATGAGAATATCGATCCGTTCGAAGCACTGCAACAAGGATTTGTTATGATTGCTAATGCTTTTGGCCATTATACCAACAGATCCAACAATCGTATTCGTTCCTCATCTAACACAAGGAATCAAGCTGTTGTGAATAATGGACGAGTTGAAGTTCAGAATCGTGGTTATGGTCGTCAGATGAGCTGTGGTCAAGGGTTTAATGCTGCGGGTAGGAATAACAACAGAGCTCCAGTAGTGGAACAGGGAAACGCTCAGAATGGTTTAAATGGTCTTCGATGCTACAACCGCAATGAGAAGGACACTGGCTAATGCATGCCCAAAGCCAAGGACTTGGGGCGGTGCTTATCACAAAGAGGCTCTTCTTTTGGCTCTTAAGGATGAAGCTGGTGGAACTCACACGGACAAAAACGAGCTTTATGGCGGATGCGAGACTCGGATGATGAATGGAGGACTTGCGGACCAATTCAAAGATTATGTTGATGGCTAATATGCAAGAGTTACACATGAGTGAAACAGCCCGATGTATGACACTAATGGCTTGTCTCAGTGCCCGAACAAACCATGTTTATCTCGATCTAATATCTCCGCCAATATCTCGAATCCGCATGGCTCGGAATGTTCAAAATGAGTCTTCTACATCTCATTCGATGATTTTCATATTGATCCCGTAGTTACATTTGACGATCAAGATGACCTTATGGTTTCCCTTGAAAATCAAATTGACTCCGTGGTTATACTTGAGGATCTAAATAATGGTCATGTTGAAACTCACGTTGAACAAGCCGAACTTTTGTCTCATCCAGATTTTGCTCGTTTAATACAAGACCAACAAACCATTGCGGAAGAATGTCGTGCCATTAATGAGGACTTAAAACGCAAAAATGCACTGTTAACCAAGGATTTTGAATGTTTAAACATGCAACTCAATTTTTCAAAGCTCAAGATAACGTGAAAAGGTTTTGAAGCGACTTTTGCTAAATCTCATCAAAACGAAAAACATTTAGAGACGGATGCGTGATCTAGCCTCTTGAAAAATGCTTTATTATTCGAAATAGAACAACTAAAATATGAACATAAAAAGCAAATTAACGCCTCACCTTAGAAAATCAAAAAGCTAAGGCTGAGTTGTTAACTTGTCAAAAAACGTTCTCTGCATACAAAAAGCATTCAACAAATCGAATAGATGACTATCTGGAAGAAATTGTTGATTTGCAAAACAAGCTTAAAGAGTTCAAAACTGTTGTTTATAAACATGGTGAGTCTATAACAGCTATTGAAAAGTTTACTTTAAAACCAAATCCAAAAGGATATGGACTCAATCTTGCTGATTACAAACCTAAGCTTTCTCTCAAAACATTTAAACCAAATCCGGAAGTTTCCAGTGCAGAATATAAAATTGATGATACTGTTATGACTGTTGTTGAATATAATCGTCAAGAGGAATTAGATGCTGAAGACGAGAGTCGATCAAAATTAGAAAAAGTTGTTTATAACAAACCTTTTACTTATTCACAAGCGGTCACTTTCGTCCCGTCAAAGGATTCTTCTAACACACCAAGGGTTATCATTAAAACACCCGAGTCTTCTTATGTTAATCCCAAACAAGATTTTGAAAAAATTTATGGTCCTTTACCTTCCATCAGTGAAGTAAATTCTAAACCTGAAAATCGCAAAATTCTTCGATATTTTGATATTTTCATGGCCGACCTCGAAACTTTGGAACATGAGATAGAATATCATTCTGAAATAAAAGTTCAACATTTTCAATCGCCTCTGGCGCGAGAACAAAGAGACATTTTTCAGAAAAATCTTTTACTTAATGTCAAAAATTTGAAAAATTGTGCAATATCTTGGGAAAAGGAATTTCATAAGGAACTTGGAGTGATGAAAAACGTTTTCGAGAAAACAGAAACATCTATTTCTAATACTAAACGCAAAAAGAAAATGTTGAGAAAAGATGTTGATCGACTCTTGGAAGATGTTATCTGTGCTGATATCCATAATGTTGATCGACTCTTGGAGTGATGAAAATCATACCAAGAAGCTAGACGCTGATTTAAATCGGAAATTAGTGGACCCTACAAAATACCGCAGTATTATTGGGTCTCTAATGTACCTAACAGCTAGCCGACCTGATATTGGCTTTGTTGTCTATATATGCTCCCGTTATCAGTCACGACCAACTGAAACCCACCTCTTTGAGGCTAAAAGTATCCTCCGATACATCAAGGGAAGCATTAACTTGGGGATCTGGTATCCGAAGAATTCTGGTTTTGAACTAATCACTTTTTCAGATGCTGATCACGCAGGATGTTTAGATTCACGGAAAAGTACTTCATGAGCTCTACAATTTCTGGGTGATAAACTAGTGTCTTGGCAATCAAAGAAGCAGGATTGTACATCGGTGTCCTCAACAGAAGCAGAATATGTAGCCATGTCGGCGTGTTGTGCTCAAGTCATCGGATGAGAACACAACTCAAAGACTATGGTTACGTATTTGATGAATCCCGATGTCTGCGACAATCGAGTGCCATTGCGATCTTGTGCAACTCGATTCAAGACTCGAAATCAAAGCACATTGATCTTCGCTATCAATTCATCAAGGATCACGTGGAGCAGGTACCGTTGAATTATACTTTATGGTACCGAATACCAATTGGCGATCATTCACCAAAGCCTTGCCTCCCGCTAGGTTTAATGAGTTGGTCCATCGGATTGGTATGAGGTGTTTGACTCAAGAGGAATTGGATGACCTACTAAAGCAGTCTTAAAAACACATCAAACACCAAAACTCTCTTTTGTAAATAAATTTTCAAAAACAAAATACAAAAATATAAAATCGATAAAGCAACAAAAATATTCTTCTAATCTATCTTTCTTTCAACATGGCAAGTACATTTCTTCCGTCAACACTTTAATCTTTCAAAATTGATATTTTTCCGATCAAGTGTTGAGGGGAGAAAATAATCTTTAACCTGTTTAAAAAATGCTGTACTTGCATGTTATCATATCTCGTTGTTTCTTTTAACAATGGTGGTGAATTTTCTGGTTCAATGACACTCCTCGGACTAAAATTTATAACCGTTCATTATTTTCTTAAGTTGAGGGGAAGTGTCGTCAAGTTTCTTTCTTAAAAACCTTTGTTTGGTAACCAAAATGAAAGTTAAATGGCTTTGTTTGAAAAAGGAAAAGGTGGAGGCACCAAAACTGTCAAAAGGTTAAAGTCAATTTTAATAAAACTCCCTCCCACCTAACTTTTCTCTTCACATTTAATTCTCAAACCAAACTACATCTACGCCTAAGAATCATTCGAGCAATCCGTTGTTTTGATCATCACTTTGTAAGTTGTTTTGTGATTAAAACATGTTTTTAAGATAAGGTTTTTAATTTCATGAAAATCCAACGGCTAAAAAGTGTTTTTCAAGTGATTTTGTGTTCTACGCATTAGCATATGAACACAAAATCAGTGTGTGTATGTTCTTGGTTATATGGATAGTGTCAAAACATTGTTTATACATCAAGGATACCATTTTAACCATCCAAACCCACCCAGAAACACGTATCAACGATTTTTGAAATTTAGGGTTTATGTGTCGATTTGGGTTTTTCCGAATGTGAAGTGATTTGGTATAAAAGATTGTTGGGTTATGGTCTTAAGTTGTTGAATTAATGATTTCCATTGTTATTAACCACCTAGAAACACGAATTGGTTAACATTTTGTATTTAGGGTTTAAAGTTCATAATATTGGGTAACTTTTGATTCACAACGAGTTAGGTGTTATAACTTGGTATAAAGACTCCCACAACACTCTTAAACTACCAGAAAAAGTCTTGTGCAATTTCCATGGTTAAAATTGTTACGCGTAATTCTTGAACTATTAGGGTTTTGAATTACGCGTATGTATTTCTACGCATAACTGTTTAACAAGTGTTCTTGCCATGATTGGTTGTTAAAATGAATTTATGTGTTAATTTTGATGATTTGATGAATTTATTTCAGGCTTTGCTACGCTTAAAATTCAGAATCAAGGTCATTTGAATCTCTACGCATAAGGATTACCCTACGCGTAGTCATGTTATGTGTAAAAATCCTACGCATAACTATTACGCGTAAGGTTCTACAATGGGACTATGCGTATCCTGTGAAGGATATGCGTAAACAGTGACCTCTACGCATAAGGTCTACTCTTACGAGTAAGCATTACGCGTAAGGTACTTATACGCCTCTGGCGTAAGCTCTACGCATAAGGTCGCCTTTTCCTCGCGTAATATTTCTTACACGTAAGTTAGGATCCCACGCAAGCTTTAAGCCTCTGGCATTATGTCACTCTGTTTACGCTTAACTTTGCCAATACTATGCCTATGCCTTGATTGACCTTCATTATGAATTGTTACGTGTACAAACTTGTTAATAAACTTATCATAACGTCACGAATCCAATAATGTCACTAATAAACCTAAAACGTTTGATACATTGTGAACTATAAGTGATAACATAAACTTTAAAACTTAAAGTTAACTAACTCACGAAACATTTCACAAGGTCATTGGACTATTGGACAAAAACAAGTGACTTAGGACTCGTAACAATCATTAACACTATACATTCTATAACTAGACAATAAAACCTTCTGTTGATTAACATTATATCTTTCGATATGTTGGTTCTTTTGGCTAATGTTATTTCAGATCACGACATGGCTGAACAAATGAATGTGGATGCACCAGATGCTCTTATAATTGCTGATATCTTTCCAGAAGGTTATCCGAGAAAGCTTGGAAAGAACAATCTTAGGGTTGACTTTGCCACCCTAACATGCTCAGAATCATCTTGTCTTATTGCGGTAGATATTCTCAGGAATCATCCCTACCAGAATATGCTCACTCTCTGCCACAATTCGAGGTCTACATACAACAATTCAGGATTCTATCTTTGAGGATCATGGTCAAAATGATGTGAATGTGACTCTTAATCAAAAGCAAGTCACTATCACTCCTGATGACTTACGGGCTGTTCTCGTTATTCCAGACATCGCCCCAATCGACTTCTTTGCTACCCCAACTGAAGAGACGGTTCTACAATTCTTGATAGACATTGGTTATGATGAAGCTGCAGGAATCATTACGAAGCACTCTCACGTGGACCTGAAGAATATTCCTCAACCATGGAGAACACTCTACATGATCATCACAAAATCAGTCTCGGGTCGTGACAGTGGATATGAGCATCCCAAGCTCATGGGCGCAGATTTTCAGTCTCGATCAACAAAAGGACATAATAATCAAACCTTTGCTATGGGAAGACATGATCTTGTTTCACAAGAAACTTGGCTCCAAAATTCCTATGTCGGATACACCAAGTCGTTGATCTAGAGAACTCTTGGACTTCATCCCGACATCCCGGAGACTCAAAGACCCGGATAATCATGACATCTGGTCGAGCCAATCATCGATCGAGAATCAAAGAATCATCTACAAAGAAGCAGGGGCTGAGTTGCCCGATCACCTTCTCACAAAGGAAATCAAAAGGCGGAAATGTACAAAAGGTATCGGGTAGCCGTTAAAGAAGGTAAAGTTGGCTACCTTGATGAAAAGGCTTCGGGACACCTACTCGGAGGACCCGGAAGAAGCGATCTTGGAAGTGCCACAAGTACGGAAGTCAAAGGAAATATCCCAAAGGAACCCTCCAAGCAAGCGGTTTGTTCCAAGGAAGGCTACTCTATTCCAAAACCCAAACACTGAACCGAAACTACGACAGGGACGAAAGTTCGAAGCTCTGAGAATCGACGAGGAGGTCCACTATTTTGAAACTGCAAAAGATGTCTCTGACACTCCAACAGTACAGAGACCTCCAAGTCCTGAAGCTGATAAGGGTAAAGGAAAGACTCCGTTGCTTGTACCTTATGATGAAAGCTCGGCAAGTGATGAAGAGCCACCGGAAAAAGTATACAAGAAGACGGTCAATATCCTCAGACACCAACATAAAGCTAAAGAATTTTCTAAAGACCAAATGGGTGGACCCGGAGGAACAAGTGGTGCTACCCACTCCGAACCAACTCTTGATGCTGTTAATCAACCCGATAAGGGAGTTGGTGCCACCACTATTGAGCAACAGCAAAAGGTTACGAGAGGATACAATAGTCTATGACTTTGAGGAGTCGAAACCGACAAGAAGAAGAAAGATAAAGATACCGACTATGACATGTTTCTTGGATAGATCGACACGTTCACGAAGGAAGCTTCGAACCGCCAAAGGACCGGAGTCTCCTGCATCTCATCTTCATCGATTCTTCTTCTCACTCATCACCACCACCATCAAAGAAGTCAACGGATCATCGTCCAAATCGTGAAGAAACCATCTAAATCTTGGTTTCTCAAGCATAAGCGAATTACGAATCTTTGTCGAACAAGTCGGAAAGAAAGGCGTGCTCAACAAGAAGTTAAATTTCTTTGCTGATCACATACAACATCTGTATAATGAGAAAGATAAGATGGAAGAAGACAGGAAGTTTGTCCAGGACTTCATGAAAACTCACCTTCAGGAGGAACTGAACAAAATGATAGAAGGCTACACCAAAAAGTACCTTTGGAGTACGTTCCTAAGGTCACAAAGGAGTTGTTCACCAGACAACTTTATCCAAATCTGATGCAGATCGCCAAGCAAACTATCCGATCAACGCCCTTAACCGTCACAATCGATCCAACCAGTTCGGTAGCTTTCTCTAACAATGAATTGGTGGCCAAGCTGGTGACACAAATGGCGCCATGATCTGCAATGTTCAACTCTGAAGAAGCAAAATTGTTTCAAGCATTGCTAGACTACCAACTTCAAGAGGCTTGTAGATTTGAAGAAGAAAGGTTGAAACGTCGTAGAGACAATGAAGATAAGGATAAGGATAAAGACTCTGCACCAAAACGTCAGAAATAGTCTGGTGAATCTTCTTCGATGCCACCTCCTCCACAACGAACTCCTGAACAACAGAGGCCGCCCACTCAGACTTCTACTGAAAAACCTCAGGATTCTGAGTCACCACCCAAGGATCAGAAAACCGGTGACTAATTTGAGTACACGGGTGGTGACGATGAGGAAGTCCGTGAGCCCCAACAACAACGCACCTCACCCAAACAAGTGCAGAAACCTGAATCATCATCAAAGCCCTCTAAAAAGAAGAAAAAGACGACTTTGCCTGACGTCGTATCATGGCTTGATGACCATAAAACCGAAGAATTTGAATGGTTCTCTACACTTGTCGATCAAACTCCCTATCCTGATGAAGGTCAAAATCTGGTCGAAGGTTCTACATTGGAGCATGCTAAATTGTTGCAAGAAAAGTTCCAAGTGAAGAAAATGACAAAATCTGAGCTGAAGCGAATCAAGAATGAAGCGTTTCAACTTCTAAAAGACAGCTCTGAAAGTGCTCTTGAGGTCGAATATCACCTTGATAACATTGCTCGAGCCATGTCTAACAACATGGATTGGCTCAACCCTGAAGCAAACATTGACTTCACAAAAAGGGACAACCCTCCATACTACACCGATTGGACCAAACCTTTACCGACCATTGGCCAACCAGATGAACCACGGATTTCCTTTCGATATTTCTTCAACAATGACTTGGATTTTCTTCTACACGATTGCGATGGCTCAAGAAAATACGCTACATCGTTGACTCTTCCATTCCTAGCAGCTGTCTACTCAAACTGCATAGCCATTGAGGAACGTGCCAATCACTTGTTCTCTGACAATATGGTAGCATTCGACCGAGATGCATTGTACGGGATTCATCAACGGCGAGCAGCCGACGAATCTACTACCCGGTGCCGGTTCAAAAGTCACAACATGCGATGATTTAGTACCAAAGACATCGTTGCCATCCAACACGTTGGTCTTTCATCCAAATGGGACTACACCTTTCTCAAGAAGATTGTGGTCAAACGACAGGATGAAAGGGATTATGCGTTCTGTGAAGTTGACTTTGAGAACTTGTCTCTCCACGATATTGAAGACATGTACCTTGCCAAAGTACAGGGTCGCATGAGACAATTTTCAACTAAAATACAACGAGAATTCATCAAGTCACTACTCATTTTCATCAGACGCATAGTTATAAAAGAACGTGTTGAAGATCTCCAGCTTACCGTTGAGTCATATCAGAAACGTGTCAACTTCACACCACCTCAGCTTGATCTTCTCGACATCAACCAGCTTCCACAGTATACGATCATCAGCAAACCATTCGGCGTCGTCTATCACAGTGCACTTCAAAGAAATTGCTTGATGGCGTGTAATGAGCTTCACAAATTTGGAGATCATACTTTGAAGATGGTTAGGGACGGATTGGCATACAGGTTGAAGGATATACATCTAAAGATCGGGTCTCCTAAACGATGGAACTCTCAGGAAAGGAGGGACGTGAAGAGGATCATCAAGATGATTGATGAAAGGTTGTTGAGACGGGATCGATTTAGAACAGCTGAAAGCTTTGTTGGTGGTCGACCGGGATCAACATCACGGCTATCAGCGCCCATGAGCATTCACAGGAACATCCTTTGGACTTCCGGTACTCGTGAATTGTTTCTTTCATATAAATTTGGATGCATGATATACTATGTCTATGGCTTGTGCACATAATGTGTGTACAACCCGTAATTGTCAAGAAAGGACCACGTGGTGCGCTTTGCCACAATCCTTATAAAAGGAGCGAAAGCTTACTTTTGAGTAAAACCTATCAAACCGTTCACTTTTCAAGGTTTTGCTCAAAAGAACAAGTACTTCCCCTTACGATTTTCAAAACCTCAACCGTTTATATCACTTGTTGAGGGGGAGTATTTGACTTAAAACTTTGGTCAAACAAAACGTTCTTTGTGTAACTCTTCCCAAAACACTCGAAATGGTCATATTTATTCTCAAAACGTTTCAAAAAAAACATTTTATATGCCATTTTTAAGGGGGAGAAAATATGTGATAAGAAATATGTTTGTTGCTTTCTGTGTGCATAGACTTAACCAGAATTGACGAAATTCTTAACCGTTAGTAACTCGAAAAGACTTGTCCGGGACGGGTAATAATTTCAAACTAGTTCGCTAGTGATGTAAACATGTCTCGCAAAGGACTTGTCCTAGTAGAATGTACCATTCGAGAAACTCTTGGTAGACATGAACTTTGACGGGTTTGACAACCTTTTGAGGTTTGTATACACCTTCAAGATAGTTATTAGAGCTAGTTGTCACCTAAAAAATGACAATGCAACTCTTTAACTATGAAACGTAACCGTGTCTCGCGGGGGATTGTCTATCTTGAGTTGATCAATTCAAAATGTGCGCGCTCTTTCCTCACTGTGCATTTAACCGTTAAAACTATTAAGCACATATGGAGGGGGAGTATTTATGCAAAATCATATCTCTACAGTGGCACTAAAATGTTTTTCATTAACAAACACTGTGAGAAGATGTTTTCAGTGGTACAAAAAATGGTTTTATGGAAACATAGGTTAGTCATGGAGATATAAGGTGACTAAGGTTAGGAATAACCGTCCTATGATCCGCATGAGCCGGAGGGATCTACCCAAGGACATACCATTAGTTAGTGTTAGAAGTCCTTAGGAATGATTGTAAAAAGGAGAAAATGAGAATCGGAGAAAGAAGGAGTTGAAGAATCAAAAGAAATGTAAAGTAAAGGGTGAAAAGAAATAGCCCTCCAGTTATTCAACTTAGCGTGGACACGGGTTCAATTCATATACTCTTGGTTGTCACTTGATGACACCGTATTGAAGATTAAAAGTCGTCATGGACCCGGTGGCGCATGCACTAAACCTTCTTAGCCTTAAGTTTCTCTCAACGGAAGCTTGTTTCATTCTCGCTGGGAACCCTACATAATCTATCGGCTTTCTTTTAGAGATTAGCGATATTGTAGAAGGAGACCCTCTCCTAGTCTCCGTCGGGAAAACCAAAGCGCAAATTGAGTCTAGAGCCACGAGATTCATCAAAAGATCTCTTAGGAACACTTGAAATTTCATCACTCGATGATCAACAAATAAGATCTTGGTGATTCAATGGTTCATATAGAGTCCTAGAGGTTCACATCTGTGATCCTCGGTGATTAAATGGAAACTCTGCGGTCAACATCAAACGATACCGACGGAGGTCACTTCGGTAACTCCACGTGGATTACGCTTAGTGTGTCTCAAGCGGTCTCTGATCGTGAGGTGATGCTTGGTGTACCTCGGTGAGTCATCTCGAACCGTAGGTGTACTTGGTACATCGTGTTATCTCACTTGTGGGACTCGGTTCAGAACGCCTTTGTAAGAATTAGAGTTGAGTTTTCACACTATCTGTGTTAACTCTCTCGAAGTTCATACTTATAAGTGCGGAATCCGCTTATTACTAACCGTTTTATGTTTACTTCTTATGGAAGCCTTTGGGCGGAATGATCGTGTGATTCTTCACATGTTCACACCAAAATCATCACTAATGGAAGTTCTATCCTATAGCAACTGGATCGATGAATGATTCTTCGTCAACCAAAGAATCTACAAATTCAAAGACTTAGAGAACTTCATCGGTCTTTGAAATCCAACGTCAAAGGCGTGTGAGCATGTTGAAGAATGACGATGGACACCTTGAGCAACGAAGGAGACACGATGCGCATTTGATCTTGACAACTACATACTATCACTTTCATCACAAAGAACATCAATTAAAGACCAAAGTTAAAGATGATGTCAAAAGCATAACTGCTTGAAGAAGACAATTTCTCTACACTGGTGAGATTGTTCGTACTAAGATGATTCTTCTCACAAGAAAGAAGAATGTCAGAAGACGTCAAAGCTACTATTACATCAACGCCTTTACCATTCATCACCAACACTTGAGGGGGAGATTGTTGGAATCACTCCTAAACACTAATCAAGTGTTGGTAATTAATATGTAATAGTTAGCTTAATTATGGCCTTTGTGTTTGTTTTAGCCTTAAGCTTATGTAGAAGGCCCATGAGCTTAGGCCCAAGCCCAATAAGGAATAGGGAAGGAGAGGGAGTGTTGCCCTAGCTCCTTGCCTATAAATACTATGTAATAACCCTCACTTGAGGGTTGGTTGTTCAAGTTTTTCCTTTTTTTCACTCCTACACGTAAACCGTTATTATCATTGTGTGTGTGAGTTGGTTATACTTGTTCAATCGCCTTAATATCCTTCTCTAAAGCTTGTGTTTGTAAAATTAGTGACCTATCACCTTAAGAAATGGTATATGGATACTTGTTTGCATAAGGAAGAATTGACTCGTGTTCTTGTATGGGTTAAATTGCATGATGATCCTCTTCAAGTGTTTGAAGTGGATGGTATTAGTTTGATTGCTATGTTTATTGGAAAACCTATTATTCTTGATTCTTATACGAGCTCTATGTGTAAGTATTTGTGGGGAAGAAGTAGCTTTGATAGGTGTCTTATTGAGATCAACTCTGAAGTTGGTCTTGTGGATTGTTGTTACTATTGGTTTTCTTTCACCTTCTGGGGAGGGTTTTACCAAAGCTACTATTTGTGTTGAGTATGAATGGAGACCTCCCATGTGTAATGTATGTATGATCTTTGGTCACACTCATGATCAATGTCCTAAAAACATGGTGAGTCCTCATATTGTTTCTAGTCCACATGTTGTTAATCCAGTGTGGTCTTTGGATAAAGACGATTTCAAATGGCGGGTAAGAATAAGAAGAAGGGTAAAACCAAGTCTACTAATGGTGATCGGTTTGTTGATCCTTCAGTTAAACAGAATGTCAAATATGTCCCAAAGGTGACAACGAGTGAACCTAAGAAGGGTAATACTTCTATGGGTAAAGCTTCTACTTCGTCCTCTATGTTGAAGTCTACTGGTACTACCTCAAAGGAAGGTAAAATTACTACATCTAATCCGTGTGATGCATTGATGACGGATGACGAAGACGATGAAGAACTTGTTGAAAATGAGTACGACGAATCAACTAACTTATTTAATTATCCACATACCGGTGAAACTTCATCTTTCACGGTAGCTGCTGGTTAACTTGTTTGATTGATTGATTTGTTTTAGGTGCATCTTTGTTAATAGAGTTGTAAGTGCTTATGGCATGTCATAAGCACTAGTATTAGATGTATCGATTTGTTTATCTTGAGGTAAATATGGTATCTTAGCCATATTCCATTTGTACATAAATTTTCGGTTTAATATTATTTATCGGGTAACCCTTAACCCCAAAAAACTTGCATCATGTGTACAACATAATATCAGTAGTGAAATTTAAATAACAACATCACCATTTTTGTCAGCTAAATAAAATTAAATCTTGAGTTATCTAAAAGAAATTTTAACAAATATTTTGTCAAATTCTAATGAATACTAATACATAATAAAAAAACTCGTGCATATATATAAGTTGTACTTATATCATAATTTTCATGGGCAAATTCTTATACTGTGTATATACTGACAAAAAACGTTAAAATAATATTGATTGATTTAAGATCATTTGAGGACAAAGATTATTTACATACCAAGGGATCAATCTCACCTCCATTTTATTTGATCTAATGGATGAGATTAATCACTAACAATTTAAAACCCACTTTCATCATTTTTTTCAAATATTAATATTTTCAAACCGTTAATCGTTAAGCCAAAAAAAATATATCATTGCGACGAGAATTTAATTATCTTTCTATTGATAGCCACTTTGATATACTTTCGACAATTTTTTTTTCATATTTTTCACGTTGTTTATTTAATTTTTTTGTTTTTTTACGTTACTGAAATTTGCATTAAAAAATAATATATGATAAAACACTAATTTGAATATCACATGTGATATTATTGTAATATCATATATGATATGTAATATCACATGTGATATTAGTGTAATATCACATATCATATTACATGTCATATATGATTTAACACTAATATCACATGTGATATTCAATTTAGTGTTTTATCATATATGAACTTTTCATGTAAATTTGAGAACGTAAAAACGAAAAAATAGCAACGTGAAAAAATGAATTTTTTCTTTTTGAAAGTATATCAAAGTGCCTCTATAGAAAGATAATTAAATGCTCATCGCGATGGTGTAAATATTTTCACTTAATGATTAACGCTTTAAGAGATATTTGAATTATAAAAAATAGATGAAATAATAAAATGCTTTTAATTTTCGCCATTGATTTCTTTTTAGATGGATGGTGGAGATGAGTCACTTGGTATGTGAGAAAAGTTTGGTATGTAAAATAACTCTCCTGATATTGATTTATGTGTAAACTTCGTGCGTGCATGAAACTTATAACTATATAATTATATGCAATTTCTTTTAAAGACACAATATTCAGTGTTAATACCGAATAATTTTTTGGGTCAAAACCCTGTGTGTGCACGGGTATTATTTATACTACATATAATAGAAGGATGGCTCTTTTTCCAAATTTTAAGACTTACAAGAAAAAAAAGCATAGTATACACCACTTTAATGCACATAATTTTAAGACTTACAATAAAATAAGCATAGTGTACAACACTTTAATGCAAATATTAAAAAAAAAACAAATCACCACATTAATGTTATTTAATGTAATCAATTAATTGACTGGTCAATAAATACAATTAATACAATTAATTGGTCAATAATACAATTAATGTTATGTAATGTTATTTATTAACTGGTCAATAAATACAATTAATACAATTATTAAAACACCCCTTACATAAAAAATACAAATTATCAAAATATTGTACAACAAAATTAAACACAATTCCGCATTGAATGTCACTAATACAAATAATAAAACATATTATTCAAGCCCGAGCAGTAGCAGGGCCAAATGGGCGAGGGCCAACAGGCTCGAGCCGACCAGCACTGCTAAACGAAAATGTTGATATCCGTAAATTTATCTATACTACATTATAAAGTATTTGGGACTTTCTATTAAAGGAAGTCTTAAAATTTTAAGACCAAAAACATTACTATAAAAGGAAAAGTAGAAAATGAATGTAAAATCTCATGTGTAACCGCCCTCCAATAATGATACATTTTAGTGGAATTGTTTATAAGAAAAGCTCACTATAGTTAAACCACCAATTTAATGCTAAAATTTTAAAAATTAAATTGTTTACCACTTACACTATGAATAATTTAGACTATCTACTTTTGAAAAACATTTATAATAAGGAAGTTTAAAATATAAAACATTTGCTCGCCACAAAAATAGTTATCGGGTACCCACCGCCGCATTGCGCGGGTACCCTTCTAGTTGTCAAAAAGAACATAATAAACGAAAATACATAATTCACCGAAAAATTTTTCTTTCAGGGTACCCGCCGCGGCAACGCGTGGGTACCTTGCTAATAACTAGTAGAGCCTAATAAGATAGAACTATGAGTTTGACAGGAACTTAGATTTGCTCTAAAATCAGTAACAATAAACATCTGCACCAAATAATGGCGGCCTTCCAGAACAGCAAACTTTCCACGCAGAACTCATTCGGTTCTCATGTACTTCTTAGCCATAGGCTAATGGAATGGGACAACCATACCAATCGATGGCTTACGACATTCGCCCACTAGCTTTGAACGAAGCGGATGTTGGCTCGGTTGGCCCGACCCACCAACACACGACGGTCAAGGTTAACCACATCCGCTTGACAAGCCACACCATTCGCTCATTGTCTGAACCACCACAAACCCCGACCCACTTGATCTTTCGGGGTGATAGTGGCATTTAAACGACGCTTTTGGATTGCTCTTGTTTAGACCGGCAAGTACCTTTGCTAGCGAGAATCATCGATTCGTTTGCAAGTTGAAGTAGCTTATGCGTGGGTTTCAATAAGCGCCCACGGCTCAATACACCGGACGGGGCATATAATCCGTGGGTTCGGTGTTCTTGATGGTTTTCAGTGTATCGAATCATAGGAGCAGTTGATGAATGTACCGCATTTATAGTCGTTGCCAATGCTATTATTCTATGATTTATCAAAGGGTCTTTTATTGCATATCATACAATTATGCTTATTCATAAAAAGGAACTTGATGTCATAAAAGGATGGCCCAAGGTCCCGTTGAGTCATTTTGTTAGCATAAAAAAGGAACTTGATGTCAGCTTACAAAAAATATAGAAATTAAGTATACAAATGTCGAATATATGTTTTACGTATAAAAATGTCGCATTAATCTATAGTATAGGAAGATGTGTTAAGGGATGGGTTATGAATGTCCGAAACAAGAAACAAAATGACTCAAATGTAAAGAAAATGCAGAATGATAAAGCGATCGAGACAAATGAAAAAGTTGCGATAGTTGATACTTTTTGAAAATATTCTTTATATTGCTTGTTAAAAGTAACTCTTACGAAATTTTATTATGATTGTATCATTGTTAGGAGTTACGGTATATTACTTCCATTATTACTTAAGCTATTCTCCTAGCGAGATTTATCACACGCTTTTCTAATTTGCTAAAAGATTTGCGGCTATCCTACTAAAGTTTTGTAGGACACAAAATAGTATACCAATGAGATATCAAATGTATAAAAGAATGTACCTCTATGACATCAAGCGCTTGGTTTGAGCACCTTCATCAACACTATCTTCATTTGGGCAATGGGATCGTTTGCCATATCTGTCACTGAAATTTGAATCGGAATCATTGCCAATGTTACCCACAATCCCTACATTCGCAGTCATTGCGGTGATATAATTTATGAATAAAAAGGTGTTGTTTGATGTAACTTTAACATTACTATTATTACGTATATATGTGGCAGTTTTAAAACATTTTATCAAATATGTTTTTATCAACTCGTATAAAACATAATGGCTAATAAAATAGATAGTACCAATTTTTATCAACATTATGTTTAGGATAACAGCAGTAATAAAATTGTCCTTTTCCGGCCTTCCAGGCATTCAACATTATATATAAATATGTCAGTTTTTAAACCATAAAATTATTTACATTTGTATATAAAGAATCATTATCTTTGAAATGCCAGCTTTTAAAGGGTCTCCGAACAAAAATGACCCAAATAAAAATATATTCGCTAAAATTGGACAAAAGAAAAAATAGATTGGATATATGCCACGAGAAAAAATAACAAATTAAACAAACATACACTATTAAAAAGTTGCATCAAATATTTTAGATGTATTTGAAGTCCAACAGGTCAAGTATGTAATAAACTAAAAAAGAAATGAATCAACCGGGTCAAACATGTCAAAACTCATCCAAAGTTTTCTCAAAGGGTTCAACCCAAGTCGTTTTATTTTAAAATATTAGATTAGTGTTCGATATAATTTGTACCTTAGCTTGACTTCAATTTAGAAAAAAAAAAACAAAGCAGCGTATATTCTTTCATCGACATCAACCGACATCTACAACCAAAATTACTACCATTTTAGTTATCAAAAGAATTAATTCGATTTAGTTATAAGTCCGTAAAGCATGTGTATTCAAATTTTGTCGAAGTGTAAAAACTCTTCCAAGACTCGATTGCAACCTTGATTGTCTTTCGTATTCAATTTACGCATCGGCAAATGCAAAAGTTATTATTGGGATTACGGTTATTTTATTTAAAAAAAAAAAAGATGTATAATCACCAACGCAACCTTACGTATGAGCTGTGTTTGATGAAATCTGGACTTTTGATACATGTTTAGAACGATTTATTTCGAGACGGCAAAAATTCCGTACTGCGTCATCGCGGAATAGGTTTCACTTGACTAGAAATAACTATCGTATTCTTGCAAAAACAAGGGAATAATATTTTGTTTATTAGCATCAAAGATCATACACTACAACAATCGCAGCTTTAGGCGATATTTGAAACTTCATGGGGACATGTCCCCACGAAACCTTTCTTGGGGACATGTCCCGTGGCATTCCAACAATACCTTCTCGGAATACTTTTCAGGGGTATTCTCCACTTTTATCGGGGACATGTGGGACCCAGGTCGATTGTCGTCGGTCAAATATGTCCGGCGTGGCATCCGTTTTCGCCGGGGACGAGTCCCCGGGGAAACTATTTTTAAAGTTTACTTAAAGTATCCTAATTACGTCATTAGTCCGTTTTTTTGGGGCGTGTCACTGGAAAAGCTCTTAATTGAAATATGATTTTGAACCTTTCTGGGGACATGTCCCCAAAACTACGACAATATGCGAGAATATTCTTGCAAAATGGGTAATATCCAGATTTTTTCCGGAAATTATCCGGAAAAAATCTACAACCTGTTTGCTAACATAGTTATCCTTTTCAGAATCATAACACAAATTCGCTAACATAGTTATCCTTTTCCAAAATCATGCCAATCATATATACCCATCAATCGCTAACATAGTTATCCTTTTCCAAAATCGCCAAAACGGTTCCTAAACCGTTAGCATGATCATCAACAAAACTATCCAAAACTACCTATCCATGAATGGTCCAAAACTATCGTATAATCCATTTACGGGAATCCTAGCACATAATGCACATAAGCGACATAATAATCCATGTTATTCTCTACAAACATATCCAAAATGTGTTAAAGTAACATAAATCGGCATCTCAAACCCACTACCCCATTACCGTCCCGTATCTCTAGATTCGCCGGATGGAGTAGCACGGATCCCGACCCACACCGGTGGAGTAGCACTGATCCGGGGGACCGTATTCGCTCCGCCAACTCGGGAATGACCTCACAAAATCTATGACTGCTCCATCGAGTCCTCGTGTAGCGAGCTCCTCGATCTGTTTACGCCTTGTTTCTGCGGTGAGACACATCCGCTTCATCACGAGGCCGGAGGCGCTAAAGGTCTTCTTCACTCCACCGCCGGTGGAGCGACCTACACGGGAATATGACATGCCGCTTACCACCAATCGCGTGCCGAGAATCGGCGGTCGGTCATGCGGGTCCCATCGGAGGTGCTCTTTTCCGCATCCGCAACATCTCGTTCTGTTTAGTTACAAAAAAATGAGAAAAGTAATATATAAGTCGTGATGCATTGTATATCATCAAAATGGGTGACTTTGAAAATAAATTATACTTACATATCTAGCCTCAGATAACGGGGACTCAAAGACATCGCCCCTTGTATGGTTCCGACGGTAAAGCTCGATCAAGTCTTCTGCAATTGCCGCCTCAGCCTCGCTGGTCAACTGTTTAGAAATAAAATCAATAACGACACACCCAACACCATGTATATATATATATAAATAAAATGATTAAATAGTTTCTTACAAAGTTATGGCGAATAGCAGCATACGACTGAGATCCATAAAGGCTAGAACTCGTGTTCGCCATTTGGTTTTGTCGATTCACCTCTGAGATCTTCTGCTTCTTGGGGTTTGTCCAAAGCTTAACTTGCGTATTTTAAATTATAAAAACTATTATATAAATGAATTATTATTATTATTATAAAGTGTTGATCCAGAAATTTACCAACGCATCCCAATCCTCTTGCGTCTTGTTCTCTCGATGCTTTCTTTTGATCTCCTCAATTTTCTCCAGCCCACCTACAGCCGTAAAGTTATCTTTTTTGTACCTATATTTTTTGTCGTCGTATCGTTTTTGCAGATAAAACTCGATACTGCAATCTTTTCTCCATTCGGGCCAACAAGGTGTGTGTCGAGATCAAAGTAGTGCTGCAATAAAATATAAATAAAAAAATATACAACTTTTAAATAAACAAACGAGTTTGAATAAATATACAAATTTAAATAAAGGTTAAAAAAAACTTACGTGTAGATGATCATGGATGTGGGCCTTGGTCGTTTCGGGAACCTTAGCCCATGAATCGCAAAACATGAGAATTGAGTCCGTAACACCTCCCAACATAGTTGGAGAACCAAGAAGATTGAGGGCCGTGTGTCAAAACCCCTCCGGGTTGGGCGAAATTCAATCGACGGGGCGACCATCCGGTGCCTCTTCGCCTTGTGCCGTGTTCTTCGTGGGACCACGCACCACCTTCCCGCCTTTCCCAATTTTGGCGTTTGGGTGCTGACTTTTGATTTAGAGCCTACAAGTAATCAAATTCAAGTGATGATGACATAAAATAACATTTTATCAATTTAAAATAACATGTAATCAAATACGGTTTAGTGAAAATGATTCAAAAATTCTTACGGCAATTCGCCTATCCTCCTCGAGGACCACGAGGTGGCGAATTACCTCCGTCGCCACCGTGAGACCTAGCTACAACATCGCCATCTGTTAAACGAACATAGAAATTAGTGAAGAAACATATATATAATTAAATAAATAAATAGTATTTCATTTTGGAGAATAACAATTTGACGTTGAATACAATGATGCATGTTGTTAAGCAAGATGAGTCGAGTCATGAGCTTAACCCGTGCTGTACATACACATATATACGTGATACTCAAAAAACAAAAAATTTGAAAAACACAAACTAGAGTCAGCACGTACTACATTTTAGTTAAACATAAGATTACATTCGAAGTCAATACATTTAAGCTCCTTAAACTTGAATCTAATTAAAACTCATTCGATAGACAAATGATATGTTTACGTCGATCCATAGATTAACAAATAGTTTGTACTCTTTAAAGAATATTTTAAAGACAATAAGCATAGAACATCGACAAAATATAAGTTATGGTTTGCTAGAAGGTAACAAATACTAACAAGATTGTAAGATCATCTCTCTTTACATTGCGTTATGTCTTTAAATTTGAGAACAAAACTCACATAAACATAGTCGATGAGAAGATCCAGTATCATGCTAATTAATCATGTTACAATTATGTTCTTATTATATCATATTTTAACATTCGTGTGCATATGATGACTAAGGAAAGTTCACATAAATTAGTATTTAAAGTTTCAAGAGTCTCAAACCAAATGTGTTAGTTTCCTAGTTTTCTGCCATTCTCAACAGCTTATTTATAAGCTGTAACCAGCTTATTCAGGCTACATATCCGGGGGCAAAAGCAAGTGGGCTTGGTGGACTTCAAGTAGCCAGAAGCTCAGGTCTTAACTCTCTTCCTAGCTTATTCCAAATAAGCTCCAAAGTGAGCACCTTGGCACGATGTCTTGCAAACCACTCAATGATTAAGTGATTTGATTATCTAAGTGCTTATTTAGTTTTATTTTTCTTAGCTTATTTAAGTTTCTTAGGTGCCATTAGTATAATTAGTTTAGGTTAGTATTTCAGCTTATCGATTGCTTATTTGCGTTTTTTACTGCTCATTTGCGTTTTTTTTACTGCTTATTTTCCATTTTTTTTTTTTCTAGTTTAGGACTCCCCCTAGTGTACCATTGAGCCAACTGCTTATTTACCCCTAGTGTACCATTTCATATTTTGCTTATTTTGGTTGTTCTAGCTTATTTACCCCTTGTGCTACTCATCCAATTTCTGTTCTTAGTTTTATTTGTACCTATCAGTTCATAAAAGGGTGTTTGGTAATGCTTATTGAAATCTTAAGAGCTACATTGATTTATTATCCATTGCTACCGTACAACTGCAAAGTTAGCTCAATACCAAAAAAGGTGCTAATAACAGAAGCTAACTGAAGCCGGTTTCTTTGAAATCCCACCATAGTAATGCCAATAAAATTAGAGAAGTATGATGAATTATCTAGCCTACAAAGTATAAAACTGGTATAAAACATCTAATCAATACAATAGTTTTAATCTTAATTAGTTTCTAATCCTAGTATATACTCTGTGAATTAATAAAATTTTGCATACCCTACTCATATTAACAGCAATAACTATAAATTTTGCATAACCTACTCATATTAACAGGAAGCTAAAAAAATACATATACATTCAAAAATAGGGAGCTATAAACTTTTGCCCGTGACATGTCCCCGCTAAAAAAATAAACAAAAAAAAATAATAAACATACCTTTTGGTCTCGGCTCACGGTTGTGGTCTCGGCTCGGTCTCGGTCTCGGGTTGGTCACACCACAACATGTTAAATGACCACGTATAGGTGCATTGGTATACGTATCATGTTAAACGACCAAGTATAGGTGCATTGGTATACGTATCATGTTAAACGACCAAGTATAGGTGCATTCGTATACGCATCATGTTAAACGACCAAGTATAGGTGCGTTGGTATACGCATCATGTTAAACGACCAAGTATAGGTGCGTTGGTATACGCATCATGTTAAACGACCAAGTATAGGTGCGTTGGTATACGCATCATGTTAAGCGACCAAGTATAGGTGCGTTGGTATCGCATCATGTTAGCGACCAGAAATATGGGTGCGTTGGTATCGCATCATGTTAAGCGACCAAGTATAGGTGCGTTGGTATCGTATCATGTTAAGCGACCAAGTATAGGTGCATTGGTATCGTATCATGTTAAGCGACCAAGTATAGGTGCATTGGTATCGTGTCATGTTAAGCGACCACGTATAGGTGCATTGGTATCGTATCATGTTAAGCGACCAAGTATAGGTGCATTGGTATCGTATCATGTTAAACGACCAAGTATAGGTGCATTGGTATACTACAAGAACAACAACAACATCAACAACAACTACAAGAACAACTACTACTTTGATTAGCAACAACAAGAACAACAACAACAACTACAACAAGAAGAACAACAACAACAACAACAACAACAACAACAACAACAACAACAACAACAACAACAACAACAGCAACAACTACTACTATTACTACTACTACTACTACATACGAAGATTTTCCATGTCACCTAACAACTCACGAAGTAATGCATCCAATACGACATGCGTGGTCAAATGGGAATCGTTGCCATTTCAAGTTTGGCCTCAAGCACCCTTATTCTTGTCTCTAGCACACGTTTTTGTGTTTCCAGCAAGCTTATCTGTGACACACGGTAAATTTTCACAAAAATTTAACTAATAATTAGTAATTTATTATTACTAAGCATGAGTCATAAACATGCATAAGCTTTCTTTGGATCATTTGAGTAGATAACTCGCATGCAATAAAAATTTCACCACTCTTGCATTCATAGCATTTTATGAATATTTCATTTTGTCTTATAATTTAAATTGTAAGACGAGAGGTTATCTCGTTTTCCCCAGTGACCGACAACGTCGCGTCTGAAACACTATGATAAGGGCTTGATAAAACAAGTGACAAATGTCTGTGATATAGAACATTACAAAGATAAAAATATTTCAGACACGTAACTATAAGATACTACGTTATAAAATTTATCAAACAATGATACTTCGGTCACAATTTAATATCGCGGGAGACAAGATATTTAACACACTTTCACTTAAATAATAACTCTTATAAACTCAAACTCAATTAATACGAAAGTGTAAATTATATACATACATAAGTGTAATATATATGTAAAATACATATATACACACACCTCTTACTTGAAAGAAAACATTTATTAAAGATTTGAGATATGATATCTCTTGGTCTTATCTCCCACACACGACAAAATTCAACACAAAAAGAAAAAGGTAGAGAGAAGGAAAAAAAAAAAAAGAGATAAGCAAATCTCATCTCCAACCTCTCACTTCCTTAGACCTGCTCTTCCAAATCCTCACGCCATATAGGCGAATCTCCCCAAAGAAGTAAACCAACACACCTCTTCCTAATATTCCTCACCTATCCTTACCAAATTCATGAAATATATGTCTCCCAAATCTCCTCTTGAAGCGCCGGCAACACCCCGATCGAATCCAAGAAAAATCGAGATGACTCACCAAAGAGAAACAAATTCTTACACCAATCCTTCTTGAGCCTATGTCCAAGATTCGTTAATTTTGGAGGTTATCTATTTTTGGCTTCAAACCAAGTGCAAGATGAGAAAGTTGGGTCAAAAACTTCTCTTGTGTTTTTCTTTTATTTGGCGAGACCCCCAAAAGTGTCACCATTCACATCTCACCACAAAAGGGTAAAGAATATTCAAGGAGTGAAGATCATCATTTGGGTTTTGTGGAGGTGATAAACTCGTGGGTTGGCCTTCGATTTCGTATTCATCTTTCGTGTTGTAAGAAATCACTCAACTTTTACTTGTTAAGATTTATGAATATGGGTTGTTAGTAAAATTAATAAGTTGAATATTTTTTTGTTAAGTGTTCTTGATGATTGATAAACTTTGTATTTTTGGTAAATGGTTTGGTCACATTGGATTTGATTTTGTTGTGGCTTATGTTGATATTGTTTCTGTCGAGAAGCTTAAAACAAGAAGAACTAGAAGTTAAGTTTTATAAAATTTCGAATCACAGTGATATCAAATCTGAAACTTCTTATTAATCCATTTGTTGTCTAATCTAATATTGTCAATCTTGTAACGAAAAGTAATTTGTGAAGATGTTGTCCTGTTTGGTCTTGTTTTATGTCGAATGTTCAAACCCAAAATAAGATAATTTTATAAAGCTTGTAGAGAGTAAGTAACATATTAGGTCCATGGTGTTGAAGTAGGTAATGAGATGTTGAGTAGTGTTAAATTCAACTAGGAACTCATTTTGGTACTCATGATTTTTTTTTAGTCGACATCTGTGTTAATCAAATTGTGCCAATAGAAGTCATATGCCGAAGGAATCCACACTATGTCATAACCTCGAAATTATTCCTTGTTTTGCAATTTTGTTCCCTGCGTTTAGTCATCTCCACGAAAATCGTGGCTCAAAGACTTGCTTTCAAATGGTTAACAAACAAATATTACCATCACATTCTGGGCCACAGCCCATATTGTACCCATGTTTCACTAGAAGAGTTTGGTTAGTTTTGGGCCCAAGCCGAAACCATGCATCCCAACGCCGGACCACAACCCATGGAAATTTCGGGTATTCAATTGGGTAGTCTGGACTAACTTACGAGAATGAAACTCGAAACATTAAGTGGAGGCCAAAATATAACTAAACTTAATCCCCGCGAATTCAAAACCTTTTACTTTGATATAAAGACTTTTGTAACGACAAGAAAACTAGAGTAAAAGTTTGATTACCACGAAACAAATGACTAAGAATATACATAATAAAATTTATACAACAATGTTTTCTTTGATAAACTTGGTTATGCCAAATAAACTAGTAGACGTAAATAACAAATGTTATGAGCAAATCTTGATAAATAAATAGATACCACTATATTATTTTATCATTCATTAAATTTGGAGGACTTCAAACTTAACTCAAGTATTTTCTAAATACAATTAGAAAATAAATTAATTATATATAATCTTGACAATGCCATTTTGTGCCAATTTAAATAAGTATATACCCATTTATATACTTACTAGTGGAACATCGTAATTATTTTCATACCAAACTTTGGATCTTAAAACCATCTTAATGTCAAGATGAAAAGTATATATATAGTATACTTACTAGTAAAATCATTTTAATAAATTTTACAAACTAAAGTTTAGTCTTATTGCACTTATAAAACAATTGAACTATTTTAAGTAAGTAATACTTAAAACAATGAACTAAAACATTGCCCTCCTTATCTAGGTCGCGTGTCGGTGCCGCCCCATAACCATAACTAATCTCACATTTGGATTGCACATTTGCTAAGGTGAGTTTCATAGCCCCACTTTTACTTGATAAATTGTTTTATACATTTTGGGGTGAGAAATATGCAAAACATTTTATGGATCAAAACTAGAACATGATTACTATTACGTGGTTTAGCCTAAGCCCTTATGTCCCTAGAGAATGCCCTTTTTCATGAACCGTCAATTCCCCATTGGGAAGCAGAATGTTATAAATAGATCTATTGAGGGTGACTCCTCAGTTCGGTTGGCCATGCTTAGGCCAAGGCAAAACATATACCATGTCGGAATCAAGTGTTGAGGGACAAAACACTTGCTATGGGCCCCTATATTGTATGACATCTTTTAGCATCTGACCGTAAAGTAGTATCGGTTGCATGAACTTAGAACTAACGTAATAGACTTTCATCCATATAACATTATATTCGTTGTAATGATTATATGACTTTGCTTATGATCCAAGCTTACTATTTTAACTTAAACCTATGAACTCACCAGCTTTTAGCTGACCTTTTTAGCATATTTTCTCAGGTGTTTAAGTTATGTTTTATGGAGGCAAGGCAAAAAGCGGGCTAATGGTCGTAGTAGTATTTAAAGAAGTGTTTTTACACAAACTGATGTTTTAACTTTGGGACCACTGAAATTATGGGATATGCCCATTTATCTAAACAAGGTTGTAAGATATTATTTTAAAACTATTTTATGAAGTCAAACGGAGTATGTATTCCGTTCTTTATTACTTGTGTTATGATTACCAATTTCGTAACGCTCCCAATAACACGTATGCTTCCGCTAAACAAATTTGGGGGTGTTGAGTTGGCATCGAGCCTAAGTTATAGAGAACTAGGTACATATAAACCCTAAACTATAACTACTTTTCACAAAAACATCATACTACGATTGCCGATTGCGCTTGCCTTACATGCCATTTTACTTAGAATGCATTTAAATAGGATTACATGTTTTATTTCCTATTTACTTATACACTATTTCATATCCATCATGAACATATTTTCCACATACTTACACATATGCCTTTCTTGTCACAGACCATGCCTTCACCGACCATTCTCACGATGTTCAGAGGACATCCTACTTGCTCACTCACCGCCATCCGCCGACTTGCACACTTAGCCAGCGATCCGTGCGTGCGGGCCACACTAGCGATCCGGCCGACTATTGCACCTACTCCACCTATACCTACCCACCACCACTCCATCGGCTTTGTTGCCAGCGAAACCCGTATGATTGTGAGTACACGGATATCGAGGCGGTATTCATTTGTGCTGCATTAGCTTCTCGGATGACCCGGCGCTTACATGGGTCCTCTTCTACTTGAGTCATCGACACCATCATCGACTAGTCACCACCTCATCGAGACTCGGGAGATCTCTGATTCCTACTCGGAGGAAGACCGGAAGAAGATCAGGAAGAAGATCTGAGGAGGAACTACGGAGCCTATCTTGGTGAGTATTCCGAGCATGTTAGTATAGCAAGCGATATGAGTATCTTGGTGCGGAGATTGTCCATAGTATTCGGAGATAGGACATAGCTCAGGATGGCTCGAGATATTGGCGAGGACATGGATATTGATGCACCGGTTGGATTAGGACAGAGGGTGCTTTTCTCCAGATCGGGGAGGAGAGTAGTGAGGTTATTGGAGGATATTGATTGCTTGATCGATTCGGTGCCACATGTCGCTAACTTGACTCTGATCCATCATCACCTTCGTTCGTACCATCTGCGGCGGATATGGGCGCCTTGGCGCTCACTAGGCAACTTGAGACCATTGAGGAAGCTGCACCGGTTGAGGCGCGAGACCGAGCGGACTGTCGGGATCTCGATGGTGATCCGACCCTCATTGAGAGGATATTTATTCGGTTGGACTCTCGGGAGACTCGCTAGAGTCCATTACGATAAGCTAGAGGATCGATCCAACACACTTGCAAGCTTGCGGCGTGTCGAGGTTTAGGCCGAGTTCTTGATGTGTTGTTTGAGAGCATGGAGCTCGAGACACGAGAGGATGCGATTGGGTTTTAGGGTTGAGACACGGTTGAGGGCGTCGAGAGTTGGACGGATCACGAGCCTTGGGTAGAGGTCAAGCTCGAGATACACGGACGACTAGAGGAGCTAGAGGCGTCCGGTGGATTGCGAGAGATCTTGTCGAGAGAAGGATGGCAAAGGACTCTTGGTTTAGAGTCTATGTTAGCATCTCGGATGAGGCGTGTCGCGAGTTTGGAGGATACACAGCGAGTTGATTGCTACCATTGAGCGACTCCGTCTACGGCGTGGATATCCCTAGATATGATTTCATGATGTATCACACTAAACTGGATTTATAACAGTGAGTGTTAGTTATTACCTTTGTACTTCAGTTAGTATTTTCCGTTGTATTCCCGTTGTATTTCGTTGTGTTCCATCTAGTGTCTTATCATGTACTTTAGGAACCTTGTAACCGAAATTCTATCTATGTCAAACTTATTTTCCTATCCAATTGTCTTTGCTTTTATAGATTGCACATATGATCTATTTACGATAACCACACTATTACGTGGCACTTACCTTGTTTAAAAGGTTCTATATCTCATCACCTTTCTTACTGCAGAAATGTCGCCGAAACGAAGATCCAAACGCATCAATCCTGGTGGAGCTTCCAATGCTCCTATCCTAGCGAGAGTTACTCGTAAACAAGCTGCAAACACTGCTATTCCAAACAGAGTCACACACGACCAGACTGCTGAAGTCACTACTCCTGCTAGGGATACTCCAATCTAACCTATCATTAACCTATCATGAATCAAGCCATGATTGACCAACTAGTCAATGAGCGAGTAAACGCCACTTTAGCTGCAGCAAACCACTCATCTACTAATGCTGGAACTTCGAGACCACCCACCCACAGCCGCACTTGTACTTATCAAGACTTTGAAAAACTATGATTGGAGGCTTTAGTGGAACCGAAGGAGTGTCGGTCGACTAGATGGATCGAAAAGCTCGAGGCGTGTTCCAAATCGCAATTGTGAAAAGATTCTAAGGTTAAGTATGCATCATTCACTTTCACGGATCTTTGCTTTAACCTCGTGGAACAATTTTACGAAATCCGCTAGTGTCGATGTTGCCTATGCCATGCCATGGGAGAATTTCAAGGAAATGGTACTTAATCTTGTCCTCGTAATGAGATCAAGAAGCTCGAACATGAGTTTGGAACCTCGAGGTTCAAGGCACCAATATGGCTTCTTATAATCAGCGATTTCAAGAACTAGCCTTATTGTGTCCTGAAATGGTTCCCACTGAGACCCGATTGTTAGAAAGATACATCGGAGGACTGCCCCAACCTATCAAGGGCAATGTCACCACTACTAAGGCTGTTGATCTTCATGAAACCATCGAAATAGCCAACAAACTCATGGACCAAGTGATTGAGGATTCCATGGACAAAATGGTCGACAATAAGAGGAAATGGGATGACCATTCTCAAGGTTACAACAACTATGAATACCATGGCAACAACAGTAGGAACAACCGCAACAATCAAAACAAGAGGAAAAATGTTGCTAGAGCTTACGCTTGATGAATGTTGGGAAAGGAAACCGTACTCGGGCTGCTCCATTGTGTAATCGATGCACCTTTGCATCACAAGGCGATGTACAATCAAATGCCGTGCTTGTCGAAAATCGGACACTTAACGAGGGCTGCGAGGTCCAAGTCGTTGGCTACGGTCCAACGACCTCGACTCGGGACCCAAAAGCCGCTATAACATGCTTGGTTGTGGTGAAAAGGGCATTATAAGAATGAATGCGAAAGACCGGGAACCAAGGCGGGGAGGAAATCAAGGAAAGCAGAAATCGAGGAAGCCATGGGAATGGCGAGATTCGAGGAATGTTGGACGGACAGTAATCGGGGAAATGGAGAAGGAGCTCGTGGGAGAGTCTATGCCGTATCCAAAGTGGAAGCTCAGGAAGACCCGAATGTTGTGACGGGTACGTTCCTTATAAATAACAGTTATGCATCCATATTGTTTGATACGGAAGCCGATAGGAGTTTTGTTTCTAATACATTTAGTCCACTACTCGATAATGCCCCAACCGCATTAGGAAATGCATACAACGTGGAACTAGCTAATGGTAACATAGAAAGGGTAGACACCATCATAAGAGGTTGCACCTTAACTTTGTTAAACCACCCATTCAATATCGACTTGATACGGTAGCATTGGGTAGTTTCGATGTCATTGTCGGAATGGATTGGTTAGCAAAATATCATCTTTGCCATCATTTGCGATGAGAGCTCGTTCAGTACCCTATGGAGATGAAGTCCTAACAATAGAAGGAGGCAGTAGCGGAAGAAAGCGATTCAAGACTACATGTCATTTCTTGTACCAAGGTGTTAAGATGTATCGAGGAAGGATGTCATATCTTCTAGCACAAGTCCTTTGGAAAGGGCGAAAAGAAGGGGAAGAAAAAGCGTCGGAGGGCGTGCCGATAATAAGAGAATTCACAAGTCTTTCCGAAGACTTGCTAGGACTTCTGCCGATCCGAAAAGTTGAATTTGGATCGATTTAGTGCACAGTGCCGCGCCGATGGCAAAACACCTGTCGGTTAACAACAACGGAACTCCGGGAGTTATCGAACGGTTATCGAACTTGCGGAAAAAGGATTCATTAGACCAAGCTCATCACCATGGGGAGCACCGGTCTTATTCGTCAGAAGAAGGACGGAACTTCGAATGTGCATTGACTATCGTGAGCTGAATAAACTAACCATTAAGAACCGCTACCCACTACTGAGAATCGATGACTTATTCGACCAACTTCGAGGTTCAAGTGTTTATTCAAAATCGACTTAAGGTTCGGATACCATCAACTAAGAGTTCGGAAGAAGACATTCCCAAAACCGCCTTGAACTCGTTATGGACATTCTGAGTTCCAAGTCATGCCTTCGGACTAACCAGCAGCCGGTTGTGTTCATGGACCTCATGAGCAGAGTGTGTAAACCCTACTTGGATAAATTTGTGATCATATTAGTTGGCGATATCTAATTTATTCCAAGAGTGTGAAAGAACACGAAGAGCATCTTAGATTGATCTTGGAATTGTTGAAGAAGGAAGAAGCTGTATGCGAAGTTCTCAAAGTGTGAGTTCGGATACCCATTTGTGCAATTCTTATGTCATGTAATCGACGGTCGGGGCATACATGTAGATCCCGCTAAGATCGAGTCAATAAGGGATTGGGCGACACCACAACTCCTCTTGAAATCGCCAATTCTTAGGACTCACTAGATACTACGGAAGGTTCATTGAAGGTTTCTCAAAGATTGCCAAATCTTTAACAAACTAACCGGAAAAAGCGACAAGTTTGGTAGGGAGAAAAGGAAGAAGAAGCTTTTCAACTCCTTAAAGAAAAGTTGTGTAGTGTACCCATCTTGGCCTTACACGAGGGTAGTGAAGACTTTGTTGTTTATTCGACGCTTCACACAAAGGGCTTGGGCGGTGCTAATGCAAAGAGAAAGTGATAGCATCGCCTCACGCCGGTGAAGACTCATGAGAAAAACTACACAACATACGATTTGGAGTTAGGATCGGTTGTGTTCGCTTTTCGAATTTGGAGACACTACTTGTATGGCACAAAGTGTGTCGTATACCGATCACAAAGTCTACAACACATTTGGATCGAAAGAAGCGAACATGAGGCAGTAGATGGTTGGAATTACTCGGTGATTATGATTGCGAGATTCGTTACCATCCGGGTAAAGCGAATGTAGTGGTGATGCCCTCGATGGGAAAAGCGACCACAACCTCTTAGAGTCGAGATCCTTGGGCATGACAATTAGTTCACCTCTCCCAACCAAGATTCTTGAGGCTCAATTGGAAGCACTCAAGGAGGAAAATCGACGAATGAGAACCTTTACGGAATGCGAAGTGAAAATGGATTCGTGAAAAGGTTGGATGGAACTTTGTGTTTCAAAGAGCGAAGTTGGATACCACTCTCGGAGGAATTCGCGACATTATTATGCATGAATCCCACAAGTCTAAATACTCCATCCATCCGGGATCCGACAAAATGTACCTTGATTTGAAGAAATTGTCTTGGTGGCCCAACATGAAAGCCGACATTGCAACATATGTCGGTGGTGTTTAACTTGTTCAAAGGTTAAAGCGAACATCGAGACCTCGAGCCTACTAGTACAACCCGAAATCCCAGTGGAAATGGGGCGTATAACAATGGACTTTATCACTAAGTTACCTAAAACCTCTAAAGGCTACGACACTATTTGGGTAATAGTTGACCGTCTCACCAAAGTCGACACATTTTCTACCGATGAAAGAAAGTGATGGAATGGAAAACTTGCACAACTATACTGAAGGAAAATCATGCGCCATGGTGTACCAATTTCCATCATTTGAGACGAGATAGCCGTTTCACCTCAAACTTAAAATCACTTCAAGATGCTTTAGGGTCTAACCTCGACATGAGCACCGCTTACCATCCTCAAAGCGATGGACGGTGAGAGAACAATCCAAACACTAGAGGATATCTTTGAGAGCATGTGTGATGAACTTTGGAAATGCAGGATAAGCACTTGCCACTAGGTGAATTTTCTTACAATATGACTATCACACAAGTATCAAAGCGAACCATATGAAGCACTCTATGGTGGAAATGTAGATCACACGTGTGTTGGGCGAGTTGGAGAAAGTCAACTTCTTGGTCCGGAGTTAATCCAGAAACTACGAGAAGATTGTACAAATCAAAGCCGACTACAAGCGACTCGTGACCGTCAAAAGAACTACAGCGGATAAAGGAGGAAACCACTTGAGTTCAAGTGGGAGATAAAGTTATGCTCAAAGTTGCGCCGTGGAAGGGCGTGATCATTCGGAAAAGCGTGGAAAGTTAAATCCTCGTTATATTGGACCTTCGAAATTCTCGAGAATCGGACCGGTAGCATACCGACTTGAATTGCCACAAGAACTCATTTCACGTGCTGGCGTGTTTCACATGTGCAACAAAGAAATGTCTTTCGACGAAACTCTCGCTATTCCTTTGGAAGAAATCCAAGTTGACGAAAGATTGAATTTTGTCGAGGAACCCATTGAAATAATGGATAGAAATCAAGCGGCTTAAGCAAAGCGCATCCCGATCGTCAAAGTCGTTGGAACTCTCAAAGAGGTCGAGAATACACATGGGGCGTGAAGACCAATTCAGCGCAAATACCCACCTTTCTCTACTTCACCAAGTAATCCTAAGCGAAAACCGAGGGCGGTTTTCTCTTCCAAGCGGGAGGATGTGACCACGGTAAATTTTCACAAAATTTAGCGATAATTAGTAATTTATTATTACTAAGCATGAGTCATGAAGCATGCATAAGCTTTGCTGGATCATTTGAGTAGATAACTCGCATGCAATAAAAATTTCACCACTCTTGCATTCATATCATTTTATGAATATTTCATTTTGTCTTATAATTTAAATTGTAAGACGAGAGGTTATCTCGTTTTCCCCAGTGACCGACACTGTGCGCGTACCGACACTATGATAAGGGATTGATAAAACAAGTGACAAATGTCTGTGATATAGAACATTACAAAGATAAAAATATTTCAGACACGTAACTATAAGATACTACGTTATAAAAGTTATCAAACAATGATACTTCGGTCACAATTTAATATCGCGGGACACAAGATATTTAACACACTTTCACTTAAATAATAACTCTTATAAACTCAAATTCAATTAATACGAAAGTGTAAATTATATACATACATTTTTCACAATTATATACATACATAAGTGTTATATATATGTAAAATACATATATACACACACCTCTTACTTGAAAGAAAACATTTATTAAAGATTTGAGATATGATATCTCTTGGTCTTATCTCCCACACACGACAAAATTCAACACAAAAAGAAAAAGGTAGAGAGAAGGAAAAAAAAAAAAAAGAGATAAGCAAATCTCATCTCAACCTCTCACTTCCTTGGACACGCTCTTCCAAATCCTCACGCCATATAGGCGAATCTCCCCAAAGTAAACCAACACACCTCTTCCTAATATTCCTCACCTATCCTTACCAAATTCATGAAATATATGTCTCCCAAATCTCCTCTTGAGCGCCCGGCAACACCGATCGAATCCAAGAAAAATCGAGATGACTCACTAAAGAGAAACAAATTCTTACACCAATCCTTCTTGAGCCTATGTCCAAGATTCGTTAATTTTGGAGGTTATCTATTTTGGCTTCAAACCAAGTGCAAGATGAGAAAGTTAGGTCAAAACTTCTCTTGTGTTTTTCTTTTATTTGGCGAGACCCCCCAAAGTGTCACCATTCACATCTCACCACAAAAGGGTAAAGAATATTCAAGGGTGAAGATCATCATTTGGGTTTTGTGGAGGTGATAAACTCTTAGGTTGGCCTTGATTCGTATTCATCTTTCGTGTTGTAAGAAATCACTCAACTTTTACTTGTTAAGATTTATGAATATGGGTTGTTAGTAAAATTAATAAGTTGAATATTTTTTTGTTAAGTGTTCTTGATGATTGATAAACTTTGTATTTTTGGTAAATGGTTTGGTCACATTGGGATTTGATTTTGTTGTGGCTTATGTTGATATTGTTTCTGTCGAGAAGCTTAAAACAAGAAGAACTAGAAGTTAAGTTTTAAAAAATTTCGAATCACAATGATATCAAATCTGAAACTTCTTATTAATCAATTTGTTTTCTAATCTAATATTGTCAATCTTGTAACGAAAAGTAATTTGTGAAGATGTTGTCCTGTTCGGTCTTGTTTTATGTCGGATGTTCAAACCCAAAATAAGATAATTTTATAAAGCTTGTAGAGAGTAAGTAACATATTAGGTCCATGGTGTTGAAGTAGGTAATGATATGTTGAGTAGTGTTAAATTCAACTAGGAACTCATTTTGGTACTCATGATTTTTTTTTAGTCGACATCTGTGTTAATCAAATTGTGTCAATAGAAGTCATATGCCGAAGGAATCCACACTATGTCATAACCTCGAAATTATTCCTTGTTTTGCAATTTTGTTCCCTGCGTTTAGTCATCTCCACGAAAATCTTGGCTCAAAGACTTGCTTTCAAATGGTTAACAAACAAATATTACCATCACATTCTGGGCCACAGCCCATATTGTACCCATGTTTCACTAGAAGAGTTTGGTTAGTTTTGGGCCCAAGCCGAAACCATACATTCCAACGCCGTGCCACAGCCCATGGAAATTTCGGTATTCAATTGGGTAGTCTGGACTAACTACGAGAATGAAACTCGAAACATTAAGTGGAGGCCAAAATATAACTAAACTTAATCCCTTGAATTAAAACCTTTACTTTGATATAAAGACTTTTGTAACGACAAGAAAACTAGAGTAAAAGTTTGATTACCACGTAACAAATGACTAACAATATACATAATAAAATTTATACAACAATGTTTTCTTTGATAGACTTGGTTATGCCAAATAAACTAGTAGACGTAAATAACAAATGTTATGAGCAAATCTTGATAAATAAATATAGACCACTATATTACTTTATCATTCATTAAATTTGGAGGACTTCAAACTTAACTCAAGTATTTTCTAAATACAATTAGAAAATAAATTAATTATATATAATCTTGACAATGCCATTTTGTGCCAATTTAAATAAGTATATACCCATTTATATACTTACTAGTGGAACATCGTAATTATTTTCATACCAAACTTTGGATCTTAAAACCATATTAATGTCAAGATGAAAAGTATATATACTTCGTATACTTACTAGTAAAATCATTTTAATAAATTTTTACAAACTAAAGTTTAGTCTTATTGCACTTATAAAAACAATTGAACTATTTTAAGTAAGTAATACTTAAAACAATGAACTAAAACATTGCCCTCCTTATCTAGGTCGCGTGTCGGTGCCGCCCCACAACCATCACTAATCTCACATTTGGATTGCACATTTGCTAAGGTGAGTTTCATAGCCCCACTTTTACTTGATAAATTGTTTTATACATTTTGGGGTGAGAAATATGCAAAACATTTTATGGATCAAAACTAGAACATGATTACTATTATGTGGTTTAGCCTAAGCCCTTATGTCCCTAGAGAATGCCCTTTTTCATGAACCGTTAATTCCCCATTGGGAAACGTGAATGTTATAAATAGGTCTATTGAGGGTGACTCCTCCGTTTGGTTGGCCATGCTTAGGCCAAAGCGTATACCATGTCGGAATCAAGTGTTGAGGACAAAACACTTGCTATGGGCCTATATTGTATGACATCTTTTAGCATCTGAAGCGTCGTAGTATCGGTTGCATGAACTTAGAGCTAACGTAATAGACTTTCATCCATATAACATTATATTCGTTGTAATGATTATATGACTTTGCTTATGATCCAAGCTTACTATTTTAACTTAAACCTATGAACTCACCAGTTTTTAGCTGACATTTTTAGCATATTTTCTCAGGTGTTTAAGTTATATTTTATGGAGGCAAGGCAAGAAGCGGGCTAATGGTCGTAGTAGTATTTAAAGAAGTGTTTTTACACAAACTGATGTTTTAACTTTGGGACCACTGAAATTATGGGATATGCCCATTTATCTAAACAAGGTTGTAAGATATTATTTTAAAACTATTTTATGAAGTCAAACGGAGTATGTATTCCGTTTTTATTACTTGTGTTATGATTACCAATTTCGTAACGCTCCCAATAACACGTATGCTTCCGCTAAACAAATTTGGGGGTGTTGCATTATCCTAAGATCTTTTTCATGGCAGCTCGAGCACTCTATTGGTGCAGAGATTGTTCTTAAGTACTCGTCAAATGCATCCTTCCACATAAAATATCCGCATCCATTATCTTTTCTGGGCTACATAATAAGAAAATTATAAGATATTACAACCCAATTATTTGTATATTTACATATCTTTACTACATAAAATAGAAAAATAGTCGAAGGTGAAAGTGAAAATTGAAAGTTGAAAGTTAAAAGTCAAATGTGAGAGAAATGTATAATGTAATTAACACTCTTATTAAAACACTCCATTACTTCAAGGTACATTGATTTATTCATGTTGTACAACCAACTAAAAGCATATCCACCAAATTAAATACAAACAATTAAAACATCCCATACTAAAAAGTACAATAAATTTGTCATAATATACAATTTAAACAAGCTTCAACAAAATCCAAAATATAAAATATTTACACACACCAATTAATGTTATTTTTAAAACACCCTAAAATAAAAAGTGCGTGTTATTATACACATTATAAAAATTAATAAAAAACACAAAAAAGTTTCATACAAGCTAACAAGTTGATGGTACATATAGTTTTGAAAATTGGACCGGACCGGACAAACGTGTTCAACCGAGAACCGATTTCGCCACTGGTTCGACTAACCGATAAAAGTCATCCGAAAATGAACCAGAGAGGACCCGTTGAAACTGATACAAATTGGTAAATAATGCCTCATCGAGATCCGTTTTTTCAGATAATCGTCATAGGGTACCCCGCGTATACTATATATAAAGGAAAACAAAAAGTGAAATGTTGAAACTAAAAATAAAAATGTTGAAAACATATATTTCAAAAGGAAACTATTAATACACATCGAAAACCGGGTTGACACGGGACGGTTCAAACCCGACAGGTTGACCTGGTTTAATTTCACCCGTGTTCAACCCAACCCGTCGGGTTGACACGGTTTAAATCGATCCGTTTTTCGACCAAAACGGTTCAACCAGTTGAACCACCCGGTCAACCCGGGTTTCAAAATATTATGTTTAATACCCAAATCTTCAAACTTTTATTATTTTTCGTTTATAACCATAAACATTTTTCATCACTAAACGATCTGTCACTATTAAATCTCGTTGCTATCCACAGGTACTCGTCTTTAACTATATGTATATATAATTACCATTAAAAATTCAAACTAATATTAAATGAAAACTGATTTGGCATACTCAATGTTGAAAGTCAATACATTTTTTTTTATTATTATACATAGAAAGCATGTATTCATGTTTTTAAAAGTTAAAGAGTAAGTAATGTTAAATTTCTAAAATTCCTTTAAAACTAAATTTCTACATAAAAATTTAAAGAATTTGTCCTTAATGAAATAGCTGCCATAACAATTCACACCTAAAATTTCAAAGAAATGTATGACAATTTTTGATAACTTTTACTAATGTAATTTTCCAAAAAATATGTTTATTTTTTAATTTATTTAATCTTAACACTAATAATTCCTATAAAAGTTTATCAATATATTTTATTTTATAAGGCACCATATTACAACTTACTTTTTATTGTTATGTTACTTTATAGTGTGTGTAACTGTGTATCATACGCGATCTCAGTTATTAAATATTGAAATGTGTGCAATGACCATATGATTTAAAAAAAATTGTTTTGACATTTATATATAGCTGAAATTGCAGAGATATTGTTGTGAATAACTTGAATGTTTACAATCACAAAACATTGTATCGATTTATTATATAGTCATGGGGTTCATTTTTTTTGTTCTTGTTAAATACGTTAAATACAAATCTGTTTCTAAATATTGCTATAATGATGGTGATTGATTGGTGCTTTAATCGTTGATTGTTCCGGCGGATTAATTTCAAAGATATACAAAGTTTTCTTAAATAAGTTGGTCAAAAAACATTATACAACCGGTGTATATATTTTTGTTAAGTTTCTTAGGTTTGAAGTTTTTTTGAATGAGTCAAATATCATGCCTTGATGGATAATAACTAAAAAGTGAAAGAGGATTCAACACCTCATATGTAGTGTACTAAGAAATTTTACACGACGAGTAACGTGCATTGTTAGTTATCTCATAATTGATGTAATGTTTTATTTTCAGTTTCAATAAATATTTTTATATGTTCTTTGAACATGTTAAGAATTTTTGCTTTAGTTGAATTATCGCATGTTATGAAACACTTACCACAATATCGCATATTTTTAATTATCTGCCGCTAGGAACCACTACCGTCAGGCGCGGGTACTCGTCTAGTATAGGAAATGCATGTATGATTGTTCACCTTTGACAGAGGACATGAATAATATTCTCGTCCAGATGAATAATCTCTATGTGATGTTCTTAATTTTATATTTCCTGAAGATAAGATATTATGGTTTTGGGGATAAGAAATTTGAGGATAAGATATGGTATATAATGTGTAATTTTTCTGGATAAAGATTTTTGCCAGGGACATGTCCCCGGAAAAAGTTTTGGCAGGAATTTTCCCGCGAACAATTAACATGATTTGGCCTTTGGTCAAAGTTTGATAAAAGTTGAAAATAGTTTTGGCGGGGCAAGTCCCCGGGAGAAATTTACGTTGAATTTTGACTGTCCGGTCAAAGTTTAATAAAAATCAAACTTACTTTCGCCGGAACAAAGGTAATAGAAAATGACAACAAAGGCCTCTGGTTGTGAATTTGGAAGGCAAAAATCAGTGCATATGCGGATACCCATTTTACAAAGAGACCTACCGCCAATAAGCGGCTACAGTCGATATAGCTGGTGTATCCCAATCTACTCAACAATGTTTCTCCTGATGAAACTCTCCAAAGACTCCACAATTCCGACATCCAATTGTCTGTCGTGTTCAAATTCAGCACCTGCAAATGGAAAAGTTATTACTGGGATCACGATTACTTTTATAAAAAAAATATTTTTATATTCTATATCATTACCTTTTAGTCCTTATGCTATTCTGTTTTACTGGCTATATGATGGACATTTGAACTTTCACTTTATTTTATTGGCATGTACGATCATTTAATTTTTTACGAATTATATGCATATTAAAATTCTATTCATATACCTCTATGATTTTCAACCACAACATTCTCCCTCTGTATTTCTTTTTACTACTAAGGCTGTCAAAAAAACAATACAGATAATCTACAAAATCAGTATTAAAAAATAGATTTATAATTAACATTCTATTTGCTACATAGAATTCAATGTCACTTACTTTCAGGAGCTTCCACATTTTCTGGCACTCGTCTATTGGACAAATGTACTCGGCATGATTGATTAAGGATATATGAATATTCATATCTCACTCTAAAAGGCCGGCATATTGATGGATCTTGGTTTTTTTGGTTCGCAACATATGTCCTCTGATATCATTTAAATTAGCAATGATTTCATGAAAGTAGGAGAAAAGAAGAGAAACATTGGTAAGACATTGCTTAAGAATCAACCGATGTGATTGCAAATTTAATCTTAGCAAAGGAAGAAATATAGGGTGAGGTCAGATCTTCCGTTACTTGGTCCATTCATTATTTGCGAAGTTCATCGTAACACTTAGAAACGGTTAATGCAACATTTAAATGCATTTCCAAAAGTATTAAGACTCATATCAAGTAAAAATGCAACATTGGAACAAAGGTAATAGCAAATTAAAAAAAAAATGTAACTTGGAACAAAGGTAATAGCAAATGACAATAAAGGCCTCCTGGTTGCGAATTTGGAAGTTATATTATGATATTCAAACACCCCCAGTAACCTCTAAATCAGGTTACCAATTCAAAAGGCAAATCTAAACACCCTAATAACCTCTAAATAAACTTAAACCCAATGGGGAAGTGTTAGTAGCAGCCCTTCCCCAAAGAGTGAATATTTGTTATAAAGATACAATCAATGTTGCATATCCAACCCCACAATAAGAGATGACGTAAATGAATAAATTTGCAAATAAAAACAATATCTTGAAACTCAAACGTAAAGACCCCATCCGAGTTTCGATGACTACGTAAACCACAAAGTCTACATATCTAGCCGTAAAGCCCACCCATGATGCAAGAAAAATTACTAACCCTCCATGGTTTTGGATTCCGGGGGCGGGCACCACTAGTCAACCTTTAAGTTTCAATTTTAATGCTTTATTCACATTATAAAAACAAAAGAAATGAGGAGATGGAAATTTTCAAATGTTCTTTTGGTGTGTAACCATTTTTGGCAGTGCACAAATCACCCCTTGGCGGCCCTACAAAGAAGGTAGGTTATGCTTACATGATATCGAGGACTGGAGGCACCAGAGTGAGAAACATATTTGTGATTTCTCCGTCAACACATCAAGATATTTCCACCTATACCTCTTTGTCCTTATGAAAGAATATCCTTTTAAAGTTGTAACAATGTAACTCCAAATTAACAAAGAGACTTGACATAGGTCGCTATTGAGACTTAACCATGTGATGGCATGCTTTTGTTATTCATATGTTTTTACTCATTTTGTCACAAAATTGTTCGCCAATATTTTAATGGGATTTTTTGTTGGCCAAAAGTGCGACAAATATATCAGCATCATGTGGTAGTGAATATTTTCATGGGTACCGATAATTATAAAATGTGTGTAAATTCTAAAAGGATTACAACAAGCCAATTCCATTAGCACATAGTTTACAAAATTAAACATGCTAAACCCTAAAAACTTTCACAAAAACATGATCATATGCATCTCTTTATCCCAAACAACTAATAGAAAAAAAGAACACGAATCACCAACGTATAAGAAAATCAAACAACAATGTGGTACTGTAACGGCAAAACTATAGTACATAATATACCATATGTAACAGTTTCTATTTTACCAACGTAAGCGGCTTTCAAATCCTATATGCCACATGAAATAACGAAGTAGCGCTACAAGCTCTAATGGTGTGCCACAACAACATCTATGCCACAGGTCAATTATACAAATAATATTTCTAATCTAGATAAGTGGCCTTTTATAGCAAGTAAAATGGCGATGTTAAACCAAATTTTTCATAGTGAATCCCCTCCACCAATTTTCTCATACAGTCTCAAATAAACTAGTAATCAAGTACCAAGCTTGTTACTAAAAAAGTAAAGTCTTAATCTAAAAACAAACTACGTACTTTCCGTCACGTCCTAATGTACTATTGTGGTCGATCAAGACCTTTTTTCCATAACAAAATATTATGTAACATTATTCTTTTGAGTCGGTAACCTCAAACTTTTAAAATTGCAAGCTGAAGAAATTCAACCCTTTAGTAACTAAAAAAACTCTTGAAAAACAGCTTGTGAACTTGCAAGTTGAAGAAATTCAACCCTTTAATAACTACTGACCCCAAATAAGAAACACATATAAGAATTATACTTTTCCAAAACTTATAACTGTAAGACTAAATCACATATCAACCTTCAATAATTCAAATTTGTTAATAAGCATGAAATTACTAACCGCCTGTTTGTTCTGATTCTCACTTGCAATCTTCTTTGCGTTAACTTGTACATGTTATAATCATTATGAATGTAGTCTAGACCACGTGCGTCACGGTTCTCAAAACAAAAAGAGCAACATGTTGAAATAAATGATGGCAAATTCTTTGTTGTATGGTGCATAACCTGCACATTTATGCTACTTGGTTAAATCTCCACAAATTTCTTAATGAAAATAGCGTGATGAGTTTTACGAGCAGGTGGGAGTCTTATGATGAAATATTTGGGAACTAACCAATGATTTAAACTACCTCATCTACATTTTAATCGTAGTTATCACAATCTTGTAAAACAAAACACCATTTTAAAAACTTTCTTAAAGTATAGGATCCATAAGTACTCCATTACCGACAGTACTAAAGATCAAGCTGTTGTCAGAACCATAACGCACATTAACTACTAACAAACATATATACACGAATATGAAGCGAATAAGCTAAATATACCTTAGAAACAGGCTGCCTCTTCGCAGTCTTAGCATACGGGTTCAACCTCATATTTTTCGAGGGGCAGCTGCCAATATTTTTTCAGTGGCTGTTCTGGTTCGGTTTGAAAGAAAGAAAGCAAAGGGTTTCAATTTGTGTGTAGATTCGGTTATTACAAGCAGCAAGAAAGATTATTATTTTTATTGGGTTGAGTGAAAAGTGGAGTTATGACTGCAAGAGAAAGAGTGGTGGCTGCTGAAAAAGAGATTAGGGTTGTCAGTTGTGTGTCAGTAATTTTAGAGATTTATATAATACAAAAATAATGAGTTTTTTTTAAAGTGACTAGTATTTTTAAAAAGTATTTTGTTAAGAATATATTAAAAAAACACAATAATGAGAGAAGGAAGAGAGAATTATTATTATGTGGCGATCCAAGAAGTTACAAGAGTGTATCTATTTATAGATTAGATGATTACGTGTAAACCTAATGGTCCGGACTAGTAAGCTAAAAGTTAATAGACATAAGCCCATAATACTAAACTAGCAAGGTACCCGCGCGTTGCGGCGGCGGGTACCGTGAAATAAAATTTGCGGTGAATCATGTGTTTTAGTTTATTATGTTATTTTTGACAGTAAGTTCGGGCTCGAGCCCGTTGGACCGTGGCCACGCATGTTCGGGCTCGAGCCCGTTTGGCCCGCACCGGTTCGGGCTTATACCCATTTTGCCCATTGACCGTTGGGGCTTGAATATATATGTAATGTGCTTTAATATTTGTTTTAGTGACATTTAATGCAGGTTTCTCGCGCGTTGCGGCGACGGATACCCTGAAATAAAATTTTCCGGTGAATAATGTATTTTAGTTTATTATGTTCTTTTTGATAAAAATTTTACGGATTTCAAGAATTTCGTTTAGCTCGTGCCCGTTTGGCCCGTGCCAACTCGGGCTCAAGCCCGTTTGGCCCGTGCCCACTCGGGCTCGACCCCGTTTGGCCCGTGCCCGTTTGGATCGTACCCATTTGGACCGTTGCCCGTTCGGGCTTGAATATTTGTATAATGTTCTTTATTATTTGTATTAGTGACATTTTAATGCATTAATTATGTTTAAGTTGGTTGTACAATATGCTTGATAATTTCTATTTCTTGTGTAAGAGGTGTTTTAATAACTGCATTAATTATATTTATTGACCAGTTAATTAATTAACTACATTAAATATGTTGACCACATTAATGGTGCTTTGTATTTTGTACATTAAGCTTTAAGACTTGTAAGTCTTAAAATTAAGATTGATGAGAAAGATCATTAATAGTGCATTATGCATTGTACAATAGGCTTTGTATTTTGTAAGTCTTAATTTTAAGACCATGAGGAAAGAGATTCATTCCTTTATTATAAGTTGTATAGATTACAACACTCTTCCTTGGATATTCGTAGACCGCCTCATTAAAAACTTAATCAAGACTAAACCAAGTGGGATTCAAAAAAACTTGATGAAGGGAAAAAGAGTGCAGTGCGCATAATGCTCCTCCTCAATTTGATGTATATCTTTCAAGCACCGAAAATCAGTGTTAGATAGCAGTTTTTTCAAATACTTTTGTTGGCAAAGATTTCATAATTAATTCTATCGAATTATTGACGTTAAGAAAATGTCCTCCAAAGATGACAAAATAGGTGTAGCTTCCAACCCAATATCAAATGCATTGGTTGAAAATATACATTGCTATTAAACTACCATGACGCATATGAATTATAAAAGCATCAGTTGCACTTATGTATGGTAATTGAGGACCAATCATTTTATAGAGACATGTGCAAAAGCAATTCATATAATATTCGTTCAAATAATTTTTATCCTTAAAAGGATTCATTCAATTTAATCAAGTAGAGTTATTGAGAACTTTATTACTTGCTTCAAGTAGTTGAAGTTGCTAGACATACTTGAGGCATTATAGATCATTTATGGAATATCAGAGCTCTAATAAAACACATTTAGAGCTAATTAAATACATCTATATTGATTCTCTCATAAAACATCAATAAGATATGTATATCCACCACCGGACAATATGTCTTTAATGATCAACCATTACTTTTATGAATTAATTTATTCACATTTCATGTCTTAAAAGACATAACTTTAGAGCTCTTATGCAAAAGACTAATGTACATCAATACATTTCACACATTCATGTGTATGGACATCATGTCCCAATACATCTCGTATTTTCACGATATTGCATCTTTCAAGTTGTGTCGTTTCATTGAGTGCACTTGTGAATAACAATTGATTTATGATCCTCATTATGCTATCAAGATTTGTGGAATGCTTTTGTGTTGAAATTAAAGCTAAATCTACAACTCCTAAACCTACTAATGAGTCATCTATTGTCCAAGCTGTGGACATCAATACTGTTGGAGCTGCAGGTTTGAGGGGTGCTCAAACTATTATCGATACTCCTTTTCGTTAATCCAAGTGTTGTTTCTAGTCCACATGTTGTTAATCCAAGTGTGGTGCTGGATAAAGACAATTTCCAAATGGCGGGTAAGAATAAGAAGAAGGATAAAACCAAGTCTACTAATGGTGATCGGTTTGTTGATCCTCCTGTTAAACAGAATGTCAAATATGTCCCAAAGGTTACAACGAGTGAACCTAAGAAGGGTGATACTTCTATGGGTAAAGCTTCTAATTCGTCGTCTATGTTGAAGTCTCCTGGCACTACCTCAAAGGAAGGTAATATTACTACATCTAATCCATATGATGCATTGGTGACGGATGACTAAGATGATGAAGAACTTGTTGAAAATGAGTACGATGAATCAGCTAACTTATTTAATTATCCACATACCGGTGAAACTTCATCTTTCACGTTAGCTACTGGTTAGCTTGTTTCAGTTGATTGATTTGTTTTAGGTGCATCTTTTGTTAATAGAGTTGTAAGTGCTTATGGCATGTCATAAGCACTAGTATTAGATGTTTATCGAGCTGTTTAGCTTTAGGTAAATATGGTATCTTAGCCATATTCCATTTGTACATAAATTTTCATTTTAATATTATTTATCGGGGTAACCCTTTACCCCAAAAATCTTGCATGATGTGTACAACATAATATCAGTAGTGAAATTTAAATAACAACATCACCATCTTTGTCAGCTAAATAAAATTAAATCTTGAGTTATCTAAAAGATATTTTAACAAATATTTTATCAAATTCTAATGAATATTAATGCATAATAAAAAAACTAGTGCATAAGTATAAGTTGCACTTATATCATAATTTTCATGGGCAAATTCTTATACTGTGTATATACTGACCAAAAATGTTAAAATAATATTGATTGATTTAAGATCATTTGAGGACAAAAGATTATTTACATACCAAGAGATCAATCTCCACCCTCTATTTTTATTTGATCTAATGGATGTGATTAATCACTAACAATTTAAAAACCCACTTTCATCATTTTTTTTTCAAATATTAATAACTTTCAAACTGTTAATTGTTAAGCGAAAAAATATATCATTGTGACGAACATTTAGTTATCTTTCTATTGATAGGCACTTTGATATACTTTCGACAAATTTTTTTTCGTATTTTTCACGTTTTTTTAAGTTTTTTTGTTTTTTTACGTTACTGAAATTTGTATTAAAAAATCATATGTGATAAAACACTAATTTGAATATCACATGTGATATCATTGTAATATCATATATGATATGTAATATCACATGTGATATTAGTGTAATATCACATATCATATTACATATCATATATGATTTAACACTAATTTCACATGTGATATTCAATTTAGTGTTTTATCATATATGATTTTTCATGTAAATTTCGATGGCGTAAAAACAAAAAATAATGAAAAACATGAAAAAATGATTTTTTCTTTTTCAAAAGTATATCAAAGTACCCTTCTATAGAAAGATAATTAAATGCTCGTCTGGATGGTGTAAATATTTTCACTTAACGATTAACGCTTTAAGAGATATTTAAATTGTAAAAAATAGATAAAAAATAATAAAATGCTTTTAATCTTCGCCATTGTATTCTTTTTAGATGGATGGTGGAGATGAGTCACTTGGTATGTGAGAAAAGTTTGGTATGTAAAATATCTCTCCTCATATTGATTTATGTGTAAACTTCGTGCGTGCACGAAACATATAACTATATAATTATATGCAATTACCTTTAAAGACACAATATTCAGTATTAATACCGAATAATTTTTTGGGTCAAAACCCTGTATGTGCACGGGTATTATTTATACTACATATAATAGAAGGATGACTCTTTCTCCAAATTTTAAGACTTACAAGAAAAAAAGCATAGTATACACCACTTTAATGCACATAATTTTAAGACTTACAATGAAATAAGCATAGTGTACAACACTTTAATGCAAATATTAAAAAAAACAAATCACCACATTAATGTTATTTAATGTAATCAATTAATTAACTGGTCAATAAATACAATTAATACAATTAATTGGTCAATAATACAATTAATGTTATGTAATGTTATTTATTAACTGGTCAATAAATACAATTAATACAGTTATTAAAACACCCCTTACATAAAAAATACAAATTATCAAAATATTGTACAACAAAATTAAACACAATTCCTGTATTGAATGTCACTAATACAAATAATAAAACACGTTATTCAAGCTCGAACGAGTAACGGGCCAAATGGGCGAGGGCCAAGCGGGCTCGAGCTCGACTGTGCACACCGCTAAGCGAAAATGTTGATATCTGTAAATTTATTGTCAAAAAAACATAATAAACTAAAATACATAATTCACCGAAAATTTTTCTTTCAGGGTACCCGCCGTCGCAACGCGTGGGTACCTTGCTAGCAGTGGCGGATCCAGGAAATTTGACCACAGGGGGCGTCGAACAATGAAAGATTTTTCGTAACTTAAAACAAGTCGGGTCAGGTCGGGTGTTATTTTAGGCATTACAAGTACTATACTTCAATGCAATGACATTTATTACTTGTAGGTGAATATATTCATAAAAATAAAATTTGACTTGTAATTTAAACAAGTTTATCTTAAAAATAAACCGAGTTTGAGTGGTTTATTATATTATAAGTCACAAATAATGGCTGTAAAAACTCCTTATTCTCTAGATTATATGGCGTTGTTGACATAATAAACCAAAGTTTTGAAAAAATTGTACGTAGTACTCTAATACACAATTTGATATTTAGACAGAACAAAAAATAAAAATTCTATTAATATGGATTTTTCTAACTTGTGTCTTAAGAGCACAAGTTAAGCACACCATAAGTACATAGAGGCTTACGAAAAAGTACACGGGGATTCATATAAAAATACAAACATGTGTCCTTTTAAGTGGGTCTATGTGTACTTTTGATGTACATATGTTGTGTTTAACTTATGCCCTTAAGACACAAGTTAGAAAAACCATTAATAAATTATAGGTAGTACTCTAAAACACAATTTAATTTTTAGACAACACAAAAATAAAAGGTCTACTAACAAATACTTAATCAATTTAAAACTTTTGTACTCCTACTTTATTTTATGACCACTCCCCCCAACTGCCCACTATTTACTTTCCCATTTCCCAATACTACATCTTCTTCTTCATTAATTCGTTTACATTTATTCGTGTTATGTAATTAGTCTTTATCTTAGCTTACAAGAGTCTAGTTCTAGAATATGAATACCGTGTCAATAACGTGTACCGCGTCAATAATGTGTAACGCGTACACGTCGTTGGGTCGGTTTGATATCTCAAGCTAATCACGTCTGTATTACTTTTTGTCACAGCCGATATCGGTACAGTATTTGAGTCGGTTCTTCTTCCCCTCATCGCTATAAAAGGAGGTGAGGGGAAGGATATGTCGCATTCTTTCGATAACTAATCAAACAAGCGATTAGGAAAACTTACTTGTGCATGTTATTTATCTTTGTTGTCGGTAAACTGCTGGTGTTGTCATCTTCTTGGTCGAAGTTATCCGTGCTAGTAACCAGGTTGTAGTAGTCGAATACTACAAGTGGTATCAAGAGCTTTGGTTCGAAAGTTTTTCGGGTTAACTAGGATCGATCGAGAAGGGTTTCTTGGGTCTTCGATTGTCCGGGTTTGTGACAAGTTGTAGGAGACTTAAGGGTGGTCTTCGTCTTCGTTGGTTTTGGGTTTATCCAAGACCGGGATTATTTTATTCTTTCCGGTTGTTTTTCTCGTTTTCATCAAGGAAGAAGAAAGAATCAAGAAAGAAGAAGAAGCTAAATAATAAAGAAGTAGAAGTTGTTTATTAACCACTTGAGTTAGCTCAAGTGGCCACCTTGGAGTCCTTAGGGGCTCTTGGGGGAGGGAGGTCTTGAGTTCAAATCCTGCAAGGGGTTTGAATGAGGATTTTCCTTCAAGGTAGTCCTTTAATGAAGGGGTTTGGGCACTGTAACCCGGTTCGAATCTTGGAAAGGCAAGGTTTACCCCTATTAATTGTCGTGCCTTGAGCGGATTAGTAGGGGTTTTCCCCATCGGGTATTTGAAATAGGCATTTCCGCTTCGAGGGAGCTCTCTAGTGCGGACCCGGTTTAGACAACGTAGTCTAGACCTCCCGCTGTCGAACCGCGACACGAAGCATTTAATAAGAAATTCACCTTTCAAAAAAAAGAAGTTGTTTATTAAAGAAAAGTTGGTCAAGAAAAGTGGCATAGCCCACGTGATATTCTTCCTTTATTAAAGTTGGTAACATTTTTTTTTCTTCAAAAAGTATGTTATTTAATTATTATAAAGGGTATTAAATTAAGAGGGTATTGCACAAGGGACTTTATTAATTTGTGATTGTGAGGTTTTTTTCACAAGGTTTAGCAAATTAATAAAGGGTTTAAAGAATGACGGGAGCCAAGTTTGACATCGAAAAATTTGATGGAACTGGTGATTTCGGGTTATGGAGAATCAAGATGCGTGCTTTATTAATCCAACATGGATGTGAAGCAGCTCTGGAGGTTTTACCCGCGGACATAGACACTGCAACAAAAGGTGAGCTAAATAAGAAAGCTCATAGTGCCATAATTTTGTGTTTGGGTAACAAAGTACTGAGAGAGGTTACCGGGGAGACGACTGCAGCGGGGGTTTGGAACAAGCTCGAAACTTTGTACATGACAAAGTCTTTGGCCAACAAGTTGTACCTGAAGAAGAAATTGTATACATTCTACATGCCGAATTTGGACGACGATTTCCGAGCATATAGATGAGTTCAACAAAATCGTTCTCGATTTAGCAAATATTGAGGTAAAATTTGAAGATGAAGATCTTGCTTTATTATTACTCACTTCTTTACCAGCATCATACGAACACTTTGTGGATACCTTGCTTTACGGATGAGAAGCTTTGACTTTGGAAGATGTGATGGCCACACTAAATTCAAAGGAAATCAAAGAAAGATCTAAAGTGAAGGGGGATGATGGTGAAGGGTTATTCGTGAGGGGAAGAACTGATCGTAAGAATTCACATCAGTCTAGGGGAAAGTCAAGATCGAAGTCTCGAGGTGGAAGACTCAAGTGCTATATTTGCCAATCTGAGGAGCACTTGAAGAGAAACTGTCTGAAGAATAATCACAAGAAGTCAAATGGTTTCGTCAAGAAAGATGATCAGCCAAGCTCTAGTGGTTCGGGTTATGACGATTCTGAGGTGATGATGGTGATGAGTGCAGATGCACTGCTGGACTGGATTATGGATTCAGGAGGTTCATACCACATGACACCCAGGTTAGATTTATTGTTTGATTTTCTGGAATGCGATGGGGGCCGAGTACTGTTGGGTGATAACAGGGAGTGCAAAATCAGAGGAATTGGCAAGGTAAGGATACAAGCGAAAGATGGGTCAAGTTTTGTGTTACACAATGTCGGTATATTCCTGAATTGAAAAGAAACTTGATATCGCTGGGAACTCTTGAAAAAGAGGGATATACCGTAAAAATGCGATCGGGCAAAAGCAAGGTGATTAATGGTTCCGTGGTTATTTTATACGGAACCCGAAGGATAATTGTGTATACTCTTTGGATGGCCATGCGGTGGAAGGTGAGGTTAATGCTAGTGTTGAAGAAAAAACGGTCTTGCGGGTTTGGCACAAAAGACCGGGACATATCGATGAGGTGGGACTACTGGTGTTTGGATAGCGGAGGCTGTTTGGCAAGAAAAGTCTAGGAAAGCTCGGTTTTTGTGAGAATTGTGTTCTGGGAAAGTCACACCGAGTCAGTTTCGGTGTAGGAAGGCACACTACTCAGGGAGTGATAGACTATGTTCATTCAGACTTATGGGGTCATTCTCAGGTGGAATCATTGGGAGGTAAGAGGTATTTCTTATCTATCGTTGATGATTATTCCAGGAGGGTATGGGTTTATATTCTCAGGTTCAAACACGAAGCATTTGGAAAGTTCAAAGAATGGAAGCAGTTGGTAGAGAATCAGACTGGGAGGACGGTTAAGAAGCTTAGGACGGATAATGGTCTTGAGTTCTGTAACCGGGAGTTTGAACAGCTGTGCACTGAGAGTGGGATTGCTAGACATTTGACAGTTGCCGGGACGCCGCAGCAGAATGGGTTAGCGAACGGATGAACGAACTCTCATGGATAAGGTCTGTTGTTTATTAATTGATCGGATTGCCCAAGATCTTACGGGCGGAAGCAACATGTCTGACCGCATATCTTATAAATAGGTCACCATCGGCGATTGGGAAATAGACTCCTATGGAGATGTGGTGGGACATCCAAGTGATTATGGGATGTTAAGGATTTTCGGTGTGTCGCATATCCACACGCTAAACAAGGTAGCTCGAGCCGAGAGCGATAAAATGCGTTCGGTTGGGGTATCCAGGGTGTGAAAGTGCAGGCTATCTGAGCTTGATAATGAATCACCTAAGATAGTCACTAGCGAGGACGTGATCTTCAATGAAAGTGTCATGTACAAAGACACGTTGAAGGATTCAGTGCGAATGCGATAAGTCGTTGAGGAATTACAGGTTGAGGTGGAAGCTGCAGAGGTTAAATAATCGTTCGCTTTGAGGAAGATCGAGACGGATGATCATGAAGATGGCGATGATGAAGATCACGAGGATCAGGATCATGATCAAACACCGGATCTCATAGATTATCAGTTGGTTCGGGATAGAGAGCCAAGGACAAGAACGATACCTTTGAGGTTTCGGGATGAAAGTAATATGGTCGCTTACGCGTTTGTTGCGGCAGAGGAAGAAGATACTCATGAACCATTAACATATCGGGAGGCGGATTGCTTGTGAAGACAGTTCTAAGTGGAAAGTCGCTATGGATGAAGAGATGGATTCTCGAGGAAGAATAAGACCTATGAGTTAGTAGATCATCCGGTGGGCAAAAGGCGGTGAGCGCAAAAATGGTATTCAAGATAAAGGAAGGATTGAAGGTGTTCAAAAGCCTAGGTACAAGGCGAGGTTGGTGGCTCGTGGATTCACACAGAGGGCAGGTATTGACTATAATGAAGTATTTTCGCCGGTAGTTCGACACACATCTATTCGGGTTATACTTGCATTAACTGCGTGTAGAGATTATGAGCTGGAGCAGCTTGATGTAAAGACGGCATTTTTACATGGTAATCTTGAAGAAGTGATCTACATGAGGCAACCACCGGGATATGAACAAGGCAACAAGGTATGTTTGTTAAAGAAATCCCTTTATGGATTGAAGCAGTCACCTAGGCAATGGTACAGGAGGTTTGATGAGTATATGCTGAGCAACGGGTTTAAGCGTAGCGATTCTGACAGTGCAGTATATTACAGGAGTTATGCATTAGGTGAGTATATCTATCTGTTGTTATATGTAGATGATATCTTCGATTGCTTGTAAAAGCAAAGGTGAGATTGGGTCTATCAAGTCTTTGCTTAAAAAGGAGTTCGACATGAAAGAGCTCAGGGAAGCAAAGAAGATTCTTGGTATGGAGATCATCAGGGATTGGAGTCGCAAGATTCTGAGGGTGTCACAATCCGGGTATGTTTCTAAGATTTTAAATAATTTTAGAATTGACAATGGGAAATCGGTTAAGATGCCATTGGGTGGGCACTTCAAGCTGTCGTTGAAGGATTGCCCGGTTAGGGATTGTGATGTTGAAAGGATGAGTAAGGTGCCGTATTCAAATGCGGTTGGGAGCTTAATGTACTTGATGGTGTGCACGAGGCCAGACATAGCGTATGCAGTAAGTGTAGTTAGCAGATATTTGGCGAATCCAGGTAAAAAGCATTGGGAAGCAGTGAAGTGGATTTTGAAATATTTGCGGGGTACTGCAAATGTGGGTTTGGTGTATGGGACAAATCGTGGCAACCATGTTGACGTAACAGGTTTTGTTGATTCAGACTACGCTAAAGATCCGGATAAAGGTAGGTCTATCACTGGTTACGCGTTTTTAGTACAAGGATGTGTTGTGGTGGAAGGCAACGCCACAACACGTGGTGGCTCTTTCAACTCTGAGGCGGAGTATATGGCCCTTACGGAGGGTGTGAAGGAAGCTATTTGGCTAAGGGGACTCTTGGAAGAGTTGGGCGTGGAGCTTAACAATGTGGCGATTAATTGTGATGTCGGCGCGATTCACTTATCGCGGAATCATGTTTTCATGAAAGGACTAAGCACATCAATGTGCGTTATCATAATCGAGAGAAGTCTTGGAAGCAAAGGCGGTTGAAGTTACGAAGGTGGGTCTTGAACACAATCTGCGGATGCCTTACTTGAAGGTGGTACACGGACTCAAGTTACAACCTTGCTTGGAGTTCTTGAGTGTTGGTGTTAGCTAATATAAAGCCTAAGGTGGAAATTGTTATGTAATTAGTCTTTATCTTAGCTTACAAGAGTCTAGTTCTAGAATATCAATACCGTGTCAATAACGTGTACCGCGTCAATAATGTGTAACGCGTACACGTCGTTGGGTCGGTTTGATATCTAAAGCTAATCACGTCTGTATTACTTTTTGTCACAGCCGATATCGGTACAGTATTTGAGTCGGTTCTTCTTCCCCCTCATCGCTATAAAAGGAGGTGAGGGGGGAAGGGTTATGTACGCATTCTTTCAATAACTAATCAAACAACTGATTAGGAAAACTTACTTGTGCATGTTATTTATCTTTGTTGTCGGTAAACTGCTGGTGTTGTCATCTTCTTGGTCGAAGTTATCCGTGCTAGTAACCAGGTTGTAGTAGTCGAATACTACAATTCGGACCAGCATGTAACCACCATTAAAGATTACTAACAGTTTTGAAATCGAAGAACACTTTGATTCTTGATAATATCAAAGAGCATGGAGGGCACTTTTACAATTTGGCTGGGGGCATTGAACATTTTCTCTACCAATTTAATCTTTTTTGTATACACTTTGTGTGTTCACAAGAATTTGGTTGGGGGCAACGCCCCCCACTACCTTAGACATAGTTCCGCCCCTGCTTGCTAGTAACTAGTAGAGCCTAATAAGATAGAACTATGAGTTTGACAGGAACTTAGATTTGCTCTAAAATCAGTGACAATAACATCTGCACCAAATAATTGCGGCCTAATCATTCCACAACAGCAAACTTTCCACGCAGAACTCATTCGGTTCTCATGTACTTCTTAGCCTCTTCAATTGTGAGGTCCATGGGGTTCAGATTGGTCACATAGACCATAGGCTAAACGAATGGGACAACCATATCCATCTGATGGCTTACAGCATTAGCCCGACTAGCCTGACCCGAAGCAGATGTTGGCTCAGTTGGCCCAGACCCACCAACACCTGACCCGTCAAGGTTAACCACATCCGCTTGACAAGCCACACCATTCGATCGACTGTCCTGAACCACCACAAACCCTGACCCACTTGATCTTTCCAGGGCGATAGTGGCATTTAAACGACGCTTTTTGGATTGCTCTTGTTTAGACCCGCAAATATATACCTTTGCCAACAGAATCATCAGTTGCGTTTGCAAGTTGAAGTAGCTTATGCATGGGTTTCAATAGGCGTCCACGGCTCAATACACCTGGACGGGGCATATAATCCGTGGGTTCAGTGTTGCTGATGGTTTTTCCAGTATTCTCAGAATCACAGGAACAGTTGATGAATGTACCTGCATTTATAGTCGTTGCCAATGCTATTATTCTATGATTTATTAAAAGGGTCTTTTTATTGCATATAATACAATTATGCTTATTCATAAAAAAGGAACTTGATGTCATAAAAGGATGGCCCAAGGTCCCGTTGAGTCATTTTGTTAGCATAAAAAAGGAACTTGATGTCAGCTTTCCAAATATAGAAATTAAGTATACAAATGTCGAATATATGTTTTTTAAAATGTCGTATTAAAAATAGGAAGATGTGTTAGGGATGTGTCGAAACAAGAGACAAAATGACTCAAATGTAAAGAAAATGCAGAATGACAAACTGATCGAGACAAATGAAAAGTAGTTGATACTTTTTGAAAAATATTCTTTATATTGCTAGTTAAAAGTAACTCTTATGAAATTTTATTATGATTGTATCATTGTTAGGAGTTCTGGTATATTACTTCCATTATTACTTAAGCTATTCTCCTAGCGAGATTTATCACACGCTTTTCTAATTTGCTAAAAAGATTTGCGGCTATCCTACTAAAGGTTTGTAGGACACAAAATAGTATACCAGCAGATATCAAATGTATAAAAGAATGTACCTCTAACAGCATCAAGTGCTTCAGTTTGAGCACCTTCATCAACACTATCTTCATTTGGGCAATGGGATACGTTTGCCAATTCCGTCACAGAATTTGAATCGGAATCATTGCCAATGTTACCCACAATCCCTACATTCGCAGTCATTGCCGGTGATATAATTTATGAATAAAAAAGGTGTTGTTTTGATGTAACTTTAACATTACTATTATTACCTATATATGTGGCAGTTTTAAAACATTTTATCAAATATGTTTTTATCAACTCGTATAAAACATAATGGCTAATAAAATAGATAGTAACACTTTTTATCAACATTATGTTTATGTTAAAAATCTAAGACTTAGGATAACAGCAGTAATAAAATTGTCCTGTTCCGGCCTTCCAGGCATTCAACATTATATATAAATATGTCAGTTTTTAAACCATAAAATTATTAACATTTGTATATAAAGAATTATTATCTTTGAAATGCCAGCTTTTAAAGGGTCTCCGAACAAAAATGACCCAAATAAAAATATATTCGCTAAAATTGGACAAAAGAAAAAATAGATTGGATATATGCCACGAGAAAAAATAAAAAATAAAACAAACATACACTATTAAAAAGTTGCATCAAATATTTTAGATGTATTTGAAGTCCAACAGGTCAAGCATGTAATAAACTAAAAAAGAAATGGATCAACCGGGTCAAACATGTCAAAACTCATCCAAAGTTTTCTCAAAGGGTTCAACCCAAGTCGTTTTATTTTAAAATATTAGATTAGTGTTCGATATAATTTGTACCTTAGCTTCAGCAGCTTCAATTTCAAAAAAAAAAACGACGTATATTCTTTCATCAGCATCAAACTGACATTTACAACCAAGAATTACTACCATTTGTAGTTATCAAAAGAATTAATTCGATTTAGTTATAGAGTCCGTAAAGCATGTGTATTCAAATTTTGTCCAGAATTGTAAAAACTCTTCCAAGACTCCAGAATTGCAACCTTCAATTGTCTTTCGTATTCAATCTCTGCATCAGCAAATGCAAAAGTTATTATTGGGATTCTGGTTATTTTTATTTAAAAAAAAAAAAAAAAAAAACAGATGTGTTATCACCAACGTAACCTTACGTATGAGCCTGTGTTTGATGAAATACGGACTTTTGATACATGTTTAAAACGATTTATTTCAGACAGCAAAAATTCCGAACCTGCGTCATCGCCGGAATTGGTTTCACTTCTGCTAGAAATAACTATCTGTATTGCTGCAAAAACAAGGGAATAATATTTTGTTTATTAGCATCAAAGCACATATACAATAAACCTACTACAATCACATAGTACTAATTTTTATCTGTTAAATTTTGTTTACAGGAGTTGAAACGGAAATTCCTAATCGACAAAACAAAATCTAACAAATAAAAAATAGATTTATAATTGACATTCTATTTTCTACATAGAATTCAATGTCACTTACGTTCAGGAGCTTCCACATTTTCTGGAACTAGTCTATTGGACAAATGTGCTTCCACATTTTCTTGAACTCGTCTATTGGACAAATGTACTCGGCATGATTGATTAATGATATCTGAATTATCATATCTCACTCGAAAAGGCCAACATTCTGATGGATCTTGGGTCTTTTGGTTCGCAACATATTTCCTGTGATATCATTTAAATTAGCAATGATTTGAAAAAAAGAAAAAAAAATGTAATTCGGAACAAAGGTAATAGAAAATGACAATAAAGGCCTCTGGTTGTGAATTTGGAAGGCAAAAATCAGTGCATATGCGGATACCCATTTTACAAAAGAGACGTACCGCTAGCCAAACCGGCTACAGTCAGTATAGCAGGTGTATCCAAATCTACTCCAACAATGTTTCTCCTGATGAAACTCTCCAAAGACTCCACAATTCCGACATCCAATTGTCTGTCGTGTTCAAATTCAGCACCTGCAAATGGAAAAGTTATTACTGGGATCACGATTACTTTTATAAAAAAAATATTTTTATATTCTATATCATTACCTTTTAGTCCTTATGCTATTCCGTTTTACTGGTTATATGCTGGACATTTGAACTTTCACTTTATTTTATTGGCATGTACGATCATTTCATTTTTTACGAATTATATGCATATTAAAATTCTATTCATATACCTCTATGATTTTCAACCACAACATTCTCCCTCTGTATTTCTTCTTACTACTAAGGCTGTCAAAAAAACAATACAGATAATCTACAAAATCAGTATTAAAAAATAGATTTATAATTAACATTCTATTTGCTACATAGAATTCAATGTCACTTACTTTCAGGAGCTTCCACATTTTCTGGCACTCGTCTATTGGACAAATGTACTCGGCATGATTGATTAAGGATATATGAATATTCATATCTCACTCTAAAAGGCCAGCATATTGATGGATCTTGGTTTTTTTGGTTCGCAACATATGTCCTGTGATATCATTTAAATTAGCAATGATTTCATGAAAGTAGGAGAAAAGAAGAGAAACATCGGTAAGACATTGCTTAAGAATCAACCGATGTGATTGCAAATTTAATCTTAGCAAAGGAAGAAATATAGGGTGAGGTCAGATCTTCCGTTACTTGGTCCATTCATTATTTGCGAAGTTCATCGTAACACTTAGAAACGGTTAATGCAACATTTAAATGCATTTCCAAAAGTATTAAGACTCATATCAAGTAAAAATGCAACATTGGAACAAAGGTAATAGCAAATTAAAAAAAAATGTAATTTGGAACAAAGGTAATAGCAAATGACAATAAAGGCCTCCTGGTTGCGAATTTGGAAGTGATATTATGATATTCAATAATCAGATTTTGCTCTGTTTAAAATGCCTCAAACAACAGACAAAGCAATCTTTTAATGATTCGGATGTGCAAAATCAAGTACAATGACCAAAACCGAACGAATGAAGAAGTATCTTGGTATTTTATGCATAAAAATAGCCCAACAAAATGAACAAAAATACATTTTTGTGAAAGATGGAGAAATTTTGTAAAAAATGAAGTCTCTTTCAAATTAGTTAAAAGAAAGAGCAGATCCAAACACCCCCAATAACCTCTAAATCAGGTTACCAATTCAAAAGGCAAATCTAAACACCCCTAATAACCTCTAAATAAACTTAAACCCAATGGGGAAGTGTTAGTAGCAGCCCTTCCCAAAACAGTGAATATTTGATATAAAGATACAATCAATGTTGCATATCCAACCCCACAATAAGAGATGACGTAAACGAATAAATTTGCAAATAAAAACAATATCTTGAAACTCAAACGTAAAGACCCCATCCGAGTTTCGATGACTACGTAAACCACAAAGTCTACATATCAAGCCGCAAAGCCCACCCATGATGCAAGAAAAATTACTAACCCTCCACGGTTTTGGATTCCCGGGGAGGGCACCACTAGTCAACCTTTAAGTTTCAATTTTAATGCTTTATTCACATTATAAAAACAAAAGAAATGAGGAAATGGAAATTTTCAAATGTTCTTTTGGTGTGTAACCATTTTTGGCAGTGCACAAATCACCCCTTGGCGGCCCTACAAAGAAGGTAGGTTATGCTTACAAGATACCGAGGACAGGAGGCACTAGCGTGAGAAACATATTTCCGATTTCTCCGTCAACACATCAAGATATTTCCACCTATACCTCTTTGTCCTTATAAAAGAATATCCTTTTAAAGTTGTAACAATGTAACTCCAAATTAATAAAGAGACTTGACATAGGTCGTTATTGAGACTTAACCATGTGATGGCATGCTTTTGTTATTCATATGTTTTTACTCATTTCGTCACAAAATTGTTAACCAATATTTTAATGGGATTTTTTGTTGGCCAAAAGAGCGACAAATATATCACCATCATGTGGTAGTGAATATTTTCATGGGTACCGATAATTATAAAATGTGTGTAATTACTAAAAGGATTACAACAAGCCAATTCCATTAGCACATAGTTTACAAAATTAAACATGCTAAACCCTAAAAACTTTCACAAAAACATGATCATATGCATCTCTTTATCCCAAAAACTAATAGAAAAAAAGAACACGGATCACCAACGTATCAGAAAATCAAACAACAATCTGGTACTGTAACGGCAAAACTATAGTACATAATATACCATATGTAACAGTTTCTATTTTACCAACGTAAGCGGCTTTCAAATCCTATATGGCACATGAAATAACGAAGTAGCGCTACAACCTCTAATGGTGTGCCACAACACCATCTATGCCATAGGTCAATTATACAAATAATATTTCTAATCTAGATAAGTGGCCTTCTATAGCAAGTAAAATGGTGATGTTACACCAAAATTTTCATAGTGAATCCCCGCCATCAATTTTCTCATACAGTCTCAAATAAACTAGTAATCAAGTACCAAGCTTGTTACTAAAAAAGTAAAGTCTTAATCTAAAAACAAACTACATACTTTCCGTCACGTCCTAATGTACTATTGTGGTCGATCAAGACCTTTTTTCCATAACAAAGTATTATGAAACATTATTCTTTTGAGTCGGTAACCTCAAACTTTTAAACTTGCAAGTTGAAGAAATTCAACCCTTTAGTAACTAAAAAAACTCTTGAAAAACAACTTGTGAACTTTTAAGTTGGAGAAATTCAACCCTTTAATAACTACTGACCCCAAATAAGAAACACATATAAGAATTATACTTCTCCAAAACTTATAACTGTAAGACTAAATCACATATCAACCTTCAATAATTCAAATTTGTTAATAAGCATGAAATTACTAACCGCCTGTTTGTTCTGATTCTCACTTGCAATCTTCTCTGCGTTAACTTGTACATGTTATAATCATTATGAATGTAGTCTAGACCACGAGCGTCACGGTTCTCAAAACAAAAAGAGCAACATGTTGAAATAAATGATGGCAAATTCTTTGTTGTATGGTACATAACCTGCACATTTATGCTACTTGGTTAAATCTCCACAAATTTCTTAATGAAAATAACGTGATGAGTTTTACGAGCAGGTGGGAGGCTTATGATGAAATATTTGGGAACTAACCAGTGATTTAAACTACCTCATCTACATTTTAATCGTAGTTATCACAATCTTGTAAAAACAAAACACCATTTTAAAAAACTTTCTTAAAGTATAGGATCCATAAGTACTCCGTACATGACAGTACTAAAGATCAAGCTGTTGACATAACCATAACGCACATTAACTACTAACAAACATATATACACGAATATGAAGCGAATAAGCTAAATATACCTTAGAAACAGGCTGCCTCTTCGCAGTCTTAGCATACGGGTTCAACCTCATATTTTTCGAGGGGCAGCTGCCAATATTTTTTCAGTGGCGTTTTGGTTTTTTCTTTTAAACAAGGGCTGTTGTGGTTCGGTTTGAAAGAAAGAAAGCAAAGGGTTTCAATTTGTGTGTAGATTCGGTTATTACAAGCAGCAAGAAAGATTATTTTTTTTATTGGGTTGAGTGAAAAGTGGAGTTATGACTGCAAGAGAAAGAGTGGTGGCTGCTGAAAAAGAGATTAGGGTTGTCAGTTGTGTGTCAGTAATTTTAGAGGTTTATATAATACAAAAATATTGAGTTTTTTTTAAAGTGACTAGTATTTTTAAAAAGTATTTTGTTATGAATATATTAAAAAAACACAATAATGAGAGAAGGAAGAGAGTTATTATTATGTGGCGATCCAAGAAGTTACAAGAGTGTATCTATTTATAGATTAGATGATTACGTGTAAACCTAATGGTCCGGACTAGTAAGCTAAAAGTTAATAGACATAAGCCCATAATATTAAACTAGCAGGGTACCCGCGCGTTGCGGCGGCGGGTACCTTGAAATAAAATTTACGGTGAATCATGTGTTTTAGTTTATTATGTTCTTTTTGACAATAAGTTTACGGATATCAAGAATTTCGTTTAGCCCGTGCCGGTTCGGGCTCGAGCCCGTTGGCCCGTGCCTATTTGGCCCATGCCCGTTCGGCTCGAGCCCGTTTGGCCCGCACCGGTTCGGGCTTAAGCCCATTTTGCCCGTTGACCGTTCGGGCTTGAATATCTGTGTAATGTGCTTTATTATTTGTGTTAGTGACATTTAATGCAGGGTTCTCGCGCGTTGCGGCGGCGGATACCCTGAAATAAAATTTTCCGGTGAATCATGTATTTTAGTTTATTATGTTCTTTTTGATAAAAAATTTACGGATTTCAAGAATTTCGTTTAGCTCGTGCCCGTTTGACCCGTGCCCTCGTGCGGGCTTGAGCCCGTTACCGTGCCCACTCGCTTGGCTCGACCCGTTGGATCGTGCCGTTCCCATTTGGACCGTTGCCCGTTCGGGCTTGAATATTTGTATAATGTTCTTTATTATTTGTATTAGTGACATTTTAATGCATGAATTATGATTAAGTTGGTTGTACAATATGCTTGATAATTTATATTTCTTGTGTAAGAGGTGTTTTAATAATTGCATTAATTATATTTATTGACCAGTTAATTAATTAACTACATTAAATATCTTGACCACATTAATGGTGCTTTGTATTTTGTACATTAAGCTTTAAGACTTGTAAGTCTTAAAATTAAGATTGATGAGAAAGATCATTAATAGTGCATTATGTATTGTACAATAGGCTTTGTATTTTGTAAGTCTTAATTTTAAGACCATGAGGAGAGAGATTCATTCATCTATTATAAGTAGTATAGATTACAACACTCCTCCTTGGATATTCATAGACCGCCTCATTAAAAACTTAATCAAGACTAAACCAAGTGGGATACAAAAAAACTTGATGAAGGGAAAAAGAGTGCAGTGCGCATAATGCTCCTCCTCAATTTGATGTATATCTTTCAAGCACCGAAAATCAGTGTTCGAAAGCAGTTTTTCAGATACTTTTGTTGGCAAAGATTTTGTAATTAATTCTATCGAATTATTGACGTTAAGAAAATGTCCTCCAAAGATGACAAAATACGTGTAGCTTCCAACCCAATATCAAATGCATTGGGATGAAAATATACATTGCTATTAAACTCCCATGACGCATATGAATTATAAAAGCATCAGTTGCACTTATGTATGGTAATTGAGGACCAATCATTTTATAGAGACATGTGCAAAAGCAATTCATATAATATTCGTTCAAATAATTTTTATCCATAAAAGGATTCATTCAATTTAATCAAGTAGAGTTCTTGAGAACTTTATTACTTGCTTCAAGTAGTTGAAGTTGCTAGACATACTTGAGGCATTATAGATCCTTTATGGAATATCAGAGCTCTAATAAAACACATTTAGAGCTAATTAAATACATCTATATTGATTCTCTCACAAAATATCAATAAGATATGTATATCCACCACGAGACAATATGTCTTTAATGATCAACTTCGTATTTTTATGAATTTATTTATTCACATTTCATGTCTTAAAAGACATAACTTTAGAGCTCTTATGCACAAAGACTAATGTATATCCAATACATTTCACACATTCATGTGTATGGACATCATGTCCCAATACTTCTCGTATTTTCACGATATTGCATCTTTTCAAGTTGGCCAATCGTTTCATTGAGTGCACTTGTGAATAACAATTGATTTATGATCCTCATTATGCTATCAAAGATTTGTGGAATGCTTTTGTGGCTGAAATTAAAGCTAAATCTACAACTCCTAAACCTACTAATGAGTCTTCTATTGTCCAAGCTGTGGACATCAATACTGTTGGAGCTGCAGGTTTGAGGGATGCTCAACCTATTATCGATACTCCGTTTCGTCCACTGGTTGTTGAACCCGTTTTTGAAGGTGTTAACATATCTATCCCTTGCAAAGTGGTTGAAAAGTTTAGTACATGGTTGGAACACACATTGTATGGTTATTTTATTGGAAATAGGATGACGTCTTTAGTTGTTGAATATTATGCTAGGAATAACTCGGGGAAACATAGGTTGAAAAGGATTATGATGAATTCCAATGGTTTCTTTTTCTTTAAATTTGATACATTAGCTGGGTTAGAAGCTGTTTTGGAAGGTGATCCGTGCTCCGCCTAAATTTTACACAACGGAAAAAGTGCGCAAAGATTTGTGGAATGCTTTTGTGGCTGAAATTGATAATGAGTCTTCTATTGTCCAAGTTGTGGACATCAAAGGTTTGAGGGATGCTCAACCTATTATCGATACTCCGTTTCGTCCACTGGTTGTTGAACCCGTTTTGAAGGTGTTAACATATCTATCCCTTGCAAAGTGGTTGAAAAGTTTAGTAGTTGGAACACACATTGTATGGTTATTTTATTGGAAATAGGATACGTCTTTAGTTGGAATATTATACATAGGTTGAAAAGGATTATGATGAATTCCAATGGTTTCTTTTTCTTTAAATTTGATACATTAGCTGGGTTAGAAGCTGTTTTGGAAGGTGATCCGTGGATGATACGCAAATCTCCAATAATCCTTAAGAAATGGTATATGGATACTTGTTTGCATAAGGAAGAATTGACTCGTGTTCCGGTATGGGTTAAATTGCATGTTGATCCTCTTCAAGTGTTTGAAGTGGATGGTATTAGTTTGATTGCTACATTTATTGGAAAACCTATTATTCTTGATTCTTATACGAGCTCTATGTGTAAGGATTCGTGGGGAAGAAGTAGCTTTGCTAGGTGTCTTATTGAGATCAACTCTGAAGTTGATCTTGTGGATTGTTGTTACTATTGGTTTTCTTTCACCTTATCGGGAGGGTTTTACCAAAGCTACTATTCGTGTTGAGTATGAATGGAGACCTCCCATGTGTAATGTATGCATGATTTTTGGTCACACTCATGATCAATGTCCTAAAAAAGTGGTGAGTCCTCATATTGTTTCTAGTCCACATGTTGTTAATCCAAGTGTGGTGCTCGATAAAGACGATTTCCAAATGGCGGGTAAGAATAAGAAGAAGGGTAAAACCAAGTCTACTAATGGTGATCGGTTTGTTGATCCTTCAGTTAAACAGAATGTCAAATATGTCCCAAAGGTGACAACGAGTGAACCTAAGAAGGGTAATACTTCTATGGGTAAAGCTTCTAATTAAGTCGTCTATGTTGAAGTCTACTGGCACTACCTCAAAGGAAGGTAATATTACTACATCTAATCCGTATGATGCATTGGTGACGGATGACGAAGATGATGAAGAACTTGTTGAAAATGAGTACGATGAATCAGCTAACTTATTTAATTATCCACATACCGGTGAAACTTCATCTTTCACGGTAGCTGCTGGTTAGCTTGTTTCAGTTGATTGATTTGTTTTAGGTGCATCTTTTGTTAATAGAGTTGTAAGTGCTTATGGCATGTCATAAGCACTAGTATTAGATGTTTATCGAGCTGTTTAGCTTGAGGTAAATATGGTATCTTAGCCATATTCCATTTGTACATAAATTTTCGGTTTTAATATTATTTATCGGGGTAACCCTTTACCCCAAAAACTTGCATCATGTGTACAACATAATATCAGTAGTGAAATTTAAATAACAACATCACCATCTTTGTCAGCTAAATAAAATTAAATCTTGAGTTATCTAAAAGAAATTTTAACAAATGTTTTATCAAATTCTAATAAATATTAATACATAATAAAAAAACTCGTGCATAAGTATAAGTTGTACTTATATCATAATTTTCATGGGCAAATTTCTTATACTGTGTATATACTGACCAAAAATGTTAAAATAATATTGATTGATTTAAGATCATTTGAGGACAAAAGATTATTTACATACCAAGGGATCAATCTCCACCCTCCATTTTTATTTGATCTAATGGATGAGATTAATCACTAACAATTTAAAAACCCACTTTCATCATTTTTTTCAAATATTAATATCTTTCAAACCGTTAATCGTTAAGCCAAAAAAAAAAAATATATAATTGCGACGAACATTTAATTATCTTTCTATTGATAGGCACTTTGATATACTTTCGACAAATTTTTTTTCGTATTTTTCACTTTTTTTTTTTTTTTAAGTTTTTTCGTTTTTTTACGTTACTGAAATTTGCATTAAAAAATCATATATGATAAAACACTAATTTGAATATCAAATGTGATATTATTGTAATATCATATATGATATGTAATATCATATGTGATATTAGTGTAATATCACATATTATATTACATATCATATATGATTTAACACTAATATCACATGTGATATTCAATTTAGTGTTTTATCATATATGATTTTTTTCATGTAAATTTCAGTAACGTAAAAAATGAAAAATAACGAAAAACGTGAAAAAACGAAATTTTTTCTTTTTCGAAAGTATATCAAAGTGCCCGTCTATAGAAAGATAATTAAATGCTCGTCGCGATGGTGTAAATATTTTCACTTAACGATTAACGCTTTAAGAGATATTTAAATTATAAAAAATAGATGAAATAATAAAATGCTTTTAATCTCCGCCATTGATTTATTTTTAGATGGATGGTGAAGATGAGTCACTTGGTATGTAAAAAAGTTTGGTATGTAAAATAACTCTCCTCATATTGATTTATGTGTAAACTTCATGCATGCACGAAACGTATAACTATATAATTATATGCAATTACCTTTAAAGACACAATATTCACAGTATTAATACCGAATAATTTTTTGGGTCAAAATCCTGTGTGTGCACGAGTATTATTTATACTACATATAATAGAAGGATGACTCTTTCTCCAAATTTTAAGACTTACAAGAAAAAAAGCATAGTATACACCACTTTAATGCACATAATTTTAAGACTTACAATAAAATAAGCATAGTGTACAACACTTTAATGCAAATATTAAAAAAAAAAACACCAATGTAATCAATTAATTAACTGGTCAATAAATACAATTAATACAATTAATTGGTCAATAATACAATTAATGTTATTTAATGTTATTTATTAACTGGTCAATAAATACAATTAATACAGTTATTAAAACACCCTTACATAAAAAATACAAATTATCAAAATATTGTACAACAAAATTAAACACAATTTCTGCATTGAATGTCACTAATACAAATAATAAAACACGTTATTCAAGCCCGAACGAGTAACGGGCCAAATGGGCGAGGGCCAAACGGGCTCGAGCCCGACCGGGCACCTGCTAAACGAAAATGTTGATATCCGTAAATTTATTGTCAAAAAGAACATAATAAACTAAAATACATAATTCTCCGAAAATTTTTCTTTCAGGGTACCCGCCGCCGCAACGCGTGGGTACCTTGCTAGTAACTAGTAGAGCCTAATAAGATAGAACTATGAGTTTGACAGGAACTTAGATTTGCTCTAAAATCAGTAACAATAAACATCTGCAACAAATAATGGCGGCCTAATCATTCCACAACAACAAACTTTCCACGCAGAACTCATTCGGTTCTCATGTACTTCTTAGCATCTTCAATTGTGAGGTCCATGGGGTTCAGATTGGTCACACAGACCATAGGCTTAAGGAATGGGACAACCATATCCATCTGATGGCTTACAGCATTCGCCCCACTAGCCTGACCCGAAGCAGATGTTGGCTCAGTTGGCCCAGACCCACCAACACCTGACCCGTCAAGGTTAACCACATCCGCTTGACAAGCCACACCATTCGCTCGACTGTCCTGAACCACCACAAACCCTGACCCACTTGATCTTTCCAGGGCGATAGTGGCATTTAAACGACGCTTTTTGGATTGCTCTTGTTTAGACCCGCAAGTACCTTTGCCAGCAGAATCATCAGTTGCGTTTGCAAGTTGAAGTAGCTTATGCGTGGGTTTCAATAGGCGTCCACGGCTCAATACACCTGGACGGGGCATATAATCCGTGGGTTCAGTGTTGCTGATGGTTTTTCCAGTATTATCAGAATCACAGGAACAGTTGATGAATGTACCTGCATTTATAGTCGTTGCCAATGCTATTATTCTATGATTTATTAAAAGGGTCTTTTTATTGCATATAATACAATTATGCTTATTCATAAAAAAGGAACTTGATGTCATAAAAGGATGGCCCAAGGCCCCGTTGAGTCATTTTGTTAGCATAAAAAAGGAACTTGATGTCAGCTTTCCAAATATAGAAATTAAGTATACAAATGTCGAATATATGTTTTACATATAAAAATGTCGCATTAATCTATAGTATAGGAAGATGTGTTAAGGGATGGGTTATAAATGTCCGAAACAAGAGACAAAATGACTCAAATGTAAAGAAAATGCAGAATGACAAACTGATCGAGACAAATGAAAAAGTTGCAGTAGTTGATACTTTTTGAAAAATATTCTTTATATTGCTAGTTAAAAGTAACTCTTACGAAATTTTATTATGATTGTATCATTGTTAGGAGTTCTGGTATATTACTTCCATTATTACTTAAGCTATTCTCCTAGCGAGATTTATCACACGCTTTTCTAATTTGCTAAAAAGATTTGCGGCTATCCTACTAAAGGTTTGTAGGACACAAAATAGTATACCAGCAGATATCAAATGTATAAAAGAATGTACCTCTAACAGCATCAAGTGCTTCAGTTTGAGCACCTTCATCAACACTATCTTCATTTGGGCAATGGGATACGTTTGCCAATTCCGTCACAGAATTTGAATCGGAATCATTGCCAATGTTACCCACAATCCCTACATTCGCAGTCATTGCGGTGATATAATTTATGAATAAAAAGGTGTTGTTTTGATGTAACTTTAACATTACTATTATTACCTATATATGTGGCAGTTTTAAAACATTTTATCAAATATGTTTTATCAACTCGTATAAAACATAATGGCTAATAAAATAGATAGTAACACTTTTTATCAACATTATGTTTATGTTAAAAATCTAAGACTTAGGATAACAGCAGTAATAAAATTGTCCTGTTCCGGCCTTCCAGGCATTCAACATTATATATAAATATGTCAGTTTTTAAACCACAAAATTATTAACATTTGTATATAAAGAATTATTATCTTTGAAATGCCAGCTTTTAAAGGGTCTCCGAACAAAAATGACCCAAATAAAAATACATTCGCTAAAATTGGACAAAAGAAAAAATAGATTGGATATATGCCACGAGAAAAAATAAAAAATAAAACAAACATACACTATTAAAAAGTTGCATCAAATATTTTAGATGTATTTGAAGTCCAACAGGTCAAGCATGTAATAAACTAAAAAAGAAATGGATCAACCGGGTCAAACATGTCAAAACTCATCCAAAGTTTTCTCAAAGGGTTCAACCCAAGTCGTTTTATTTTAAAATATTAGATTAGTGTTCGATATAATTTGTACCTTAGCTTCAGCAGCTTCAATTTCGAAAAAAAAACGACGTATATTCTTTCATCAGCATCAAACTGACATTTACAACCAAGAATTACTACCATTTGTAGTTATCAAAAGAATTAATTCGATTTAGTTATAGAGTCCGTAAAGCATGTGTATTCAAATTTTGTCCAGAATTGTAAAAACTCTTCCAAGACTCCAGAATTGCAACCTTCAATTGTCTTTCGTATTCAATTTCTGCATCAGCAAATGCAAAAGTTATTATTGGGATTCTGGTTATTTTTATTTAAAAAAAAAAAAAAACAGATGTGTAATCACCAACGTAACCTTACGTATGAGCCTGTGTTTGATGAAATACGGACTTTTGATACATGTTTAGAACGATTTATTTCAGACAGCAAAAATTCCGTACCTGCGTCATCGCCGGAATTGGTTTCACTTCTGCTAGAAATAACTATCTGTATTGCTGCAAAAACAAGGGAATAATATTTTGTTTATTAGCATCAAAGCACATATACAATAAACCTACTACAATCACATAGTACTAATTTTTATCTGTTAAATTTTGTTTACAGGAGTTGAAACGGAAATTCCTAATCGACAAAGTTGAAAAAGTGTATTGTATCTGTATCTTTATGATCCGAATACAATAGTGGTTGGTTTAGTTCGGTTATTATTCGTCTATTAATTTCTACATGGTATCAGAGCGTAGGCTCTTGTAATCGAAGTTTTCTGGGTCTAGGGTTTCGTTGGTAATTTGGGGCTTCTCTGTTTAAGCCTTGTTTTTGGGCTCGTTGTCTTTGTTACAACGGTTCTTAGTTGGTTAATTGGTAATTAAGGGTGCTTGTGTTGAGACCCTGTTCAGATCGGCTGCTGCTCGTCTGGGACCTTCTTTAATCACAACATCTCTTAACTAAGCGAATTAAGAGTGTTGTGACTCGTTTATGCAGTCTTCGGTATAGCACTGTAAGTTTATTTTCTTCCTTTAAGATTAACTTCTCTTTGGTCGAAAGGGTGCAAACGGTGTGTCTAACTTCTTGGCCACACCCAATTCTCTCGGCTGAGTCTTGTTAATCTTGGGTGTGTGTTCATCTAATTTATTATTTGTTCTTTGTTTTAGCCATAGTTCTTAGTTTCAGCGATGAGTAGGTTAAGGGATTGAGAATTTGGTGTTGGATTATTGGTGGTTATTTGTGTTTGAAGGTGTTTGGTGTCTCTATCTTCTGGCTTATCTACTTGTTGTTTATTCTTGATATTGTTCTGTTTACATGGCTCCTGGTAATAGTAGTGGTAATGAAGACCTTATTAGCAATCTTGATTTGGGTAATCCATTGCACCTCCACCCTAATGACATTAGTACTAGTTCTATTGTGTCCGCGGAAATTAAGCTGATCGAAAACTATAGAGTCAGGCTACTGCCATGAAACTGGCTATTAACTCCAGAAACAAAAATGGATTTATTAATGGAACTTGTGTTAAAGAAACTTATGCCTCTAGTAATGTCTTGTCAAATCAGTGGGAAAGTTGCAACTCTATTGTGCTTTCATGGATCTTAAATTCTGTGTCTGAAGACCTTTATCATGGACAAATTTTTTCTGAAAACGCCTCTGAAGTGTGGTCTGAACTGAAAGAAACCTATGATAAACTTGATGGGTCTATTATCTTGAGTCTTATGCAGAAAATTAATAACTTTAAACAAGGTGAATTGACTGTTTCTGAGTACTATCACAAACTTAATTCCTTATGGAGAGAATTTGATATTATGACAAATTTGCCTAAGTGTACTTGTGCTGCTAGAGAAGATGTGTTAAAACATAATCAACTCATGAAACTTATGCAATTTCTTATGGGCTTAAATGACCTATATCAGCCTATCAGAAGCAATCTTCTCTCTAGAGAAACTCTTCCTGATGTTAAAGAGGCATTTGTTATTGTTTCCAGGGAAGAGTCTCACAGAGGCATTGCTTCTTCTTCCATTGGTTTTGAATCTAAACCTCAAATATCTAGTTTTGTGTCTAAAACTAATTGGTCCAATAATGGAAACAAGAGGTTTGACAATAAAAAGTTTTCTTGCCCTGACAACAAGAAGTTTAATAATCTTGGAAGTAGTAATATTAATGGTGGAAAGCAGAGCCCTTATTCTAATTTTTGTGTAATAAGCGTGGTAAAGTTGGTCTGCTTGATGTAAGTTTTGACTTGATTGGTTATCCTCCGGGTACAATAAAATGTATCTTCTAAACCAATTGGTTTTAAGTCTTCTTTAATGCTAATTCTAGTTTTCATCCAAAAAGCCGGTACTACTATGTCTTTACCAATGATCGGATGATGAAACTTATGAATCTTATCAATGATACACCTTCAAGCAATATGCAGCCAACTTGGCGGTATAACCGCTTTTGAATAATAATGTGTTTTTCAATATAAACTTTCATAGATTCTATAATAATAACTCTGCTCTGTGTAAAGTCAGTATAGGATGGATCATAGACTCTGGTGCAAACCAACACATGACTGTTAATACCTTAAATATGTTTGGTATAATTGATATATCTGATTTAAACCTTACTGTGGGACATCCCAATGGCACTCTTGCTAAAATCAAATACGTTGGTAACTTAAAACTTTCAGATAAAGTTATTCTATATGATGTGTTGGTTGTTCCAGAATATTGTGTGAGTCTATTGTCTGTTCATAAATTAATTAAAGATAGCAGAATGTTTGTTGGTCTTGATGAAACTAAATGTTATATTCAGGATTTGACTCAAAAAAAAATCATGGGGACTGGTAGTGAGAATGGTGGTCTCTATTTGTTTGATTCTCCCTCTTCTCTCATCCCTAACATTCAAACAATAGGTAATATGTCTATTACTTGATATGTGTCTAAGTCTACTTGGCATAACAGACTTGGTCATCCTTCTGACCAAGCTGTCAATCTTCTTCAATCTGATCTAAAATTCACTAAGGATTCTCATGTCTCTCTGTCACAAAGCTAAGCAGACTAGGGAACCCTTTCCCTTTAGTGAGCATAAGAGTTCTGCTATTGGAGATCTTGTCCATATTGATCTTTGGGGACCTTACAAAGTCACTAGTAGAGATGGCTTTAGGTATTTTTTGACCATTGTTGATGATTATACCAGGGCCGTTTGGGTTTATCTTGTTAAAACTAAAGATGAAGTTTATAACCTGTTTGTTTGTCATATCAATCTTATGCTGAATCAGTTTAAATGTTGTATTAAAACTGTCAGATCTGATAATGGTACTGAGTTTGTAAATTCTAAAATGAGCAATTGTTTTAATAGTCTTGGTATTATTCATCAGACCTCCTGTGCTTATACTCCTCAGCAGAATGGGATTGCTGAGAGAAAGCACAGACATTTACTCAATGTTGCCAGAAGTATATTATTTCAAAGTGGTATTCCCTTAAGTATGTGGCCTGAATGTATCTTAACTGCTGCTTATCTAATTAACAGGTTACCGTCTTCTGTTCTGAGTGGGAAATCTCCATTTGAGCTTTTGTATGGTCAGAAACCAAAACTTGCTCATCTAAGAAGCTTTGGTTGTTTGTGTTTTTCTACTACTCTTAATAATTCTGATAAATTTGCTTCTAGATCTGAAAAATGTGTTCTCATTGGTTTCTCTACTAAAAAAAGGCTTATAAGGTTTACAGGTCTTGAAACTAAAATGGTGTTTTATTCTAGAGATGTTCAATTTATGAAACCATTTTCCGTTTAAAATGAATTCAAACTTCAAAGCGATAAAGGATTAGATACTCTCTGTAAATGATCTAAACTTTTTGATGAGCAAAACCCGGTGATGAAAGGAGAGGTTCAAATACCCCTATGATGATGGTGGTGCCTTATCTTGCCCCAAAAGTACATTTACCTCGATGATGGCGGGGTGGTGCTCTATCTTGCCCTGCACGTACATATACTTCTGATGATGGCGGGACTAATGGCACTGCAACATCAATGGGTGACAATACTCTCTCTGAGGGAAATGTCCCTTCTAGCTCTAGCTCAGATATTGATCACATTCCTACTCAGAACACAAGTCAAGAGCAGCCTGCTCCTAGGAGGTCTGCTAGAAATGCTAAAATGCCTGCTAAATTTAATGATTATGTGGTAGGCAGTAGTGTTAAATATGGGCTTGAAAAATTTGTTAGCTACTCTAATCTTAGTCCTATTAACTATTGTTTTCTACCACGTTAAATAAATCATGGAACCTCTAGTTATCTTGAAGCTATTAAAGATAATAAGCGGGTAGAGGCTATGAATAATGAAGTGTCGCTTTAAAAAGAAATAATGCATGGACTGAATGTGATCTTCCTAAAGGAAGAAAGGCTGTTGGTAGTAAATCGTTATGGAAAATCAAATATAAGTCCACAGGTGAGATTGAAAGATACAAAGCCAGGCTTGTAGCCAAAGGCTGTAGCCAGCGAGAGGGATTTGACTATCTTGAAACTTTTAGTCCTGTAGTTAAGATGTCTACTGTTAGATGCATGATAAATGTTGTTGTGTGCAATAATTGGAGTCTCTTTCAACTTGATATTAATAATGCATTTTTGTATGGTGACTTAACTGAGGATGTTTATATGTCCTTACCCCCTGGCTTTGATAATCAAAAATCCAAAGTTGTAAAACATAATAAGTCTTTATATGGACTTAAACGAGCCCCTAGGAAATGGAATGTCAAACTTACCATGGCCCTTACTGAACATGGTTTTATTCAGTCTAAATATGATTATTCGTTGTTCACTAAGAAGTCCGGAAATGTGTTTATGGCTTTGCTTGTATATGTTGATGATATTGTGATTACTGGAAACAATATTGATGAAATTAAAAAATTTAAAATGTTTTTGAAAACAAAATTTCAAATTAAAGACTTAGGAAGGTTAAAATATTTTCTTGGTATTGAAGTTTTGGAAAATGATAATGGTGTTTGTCTAAGTCAAAGGAAATTTTGCCTTGAGCTATTACATGAGTATGGTCTTCTTACTTGTAAACCCGTTGATTCTCCTTTGCCTGAGAATACTACTTTAAATTATATTGCTTCTGATGATGATAAAACTCTCTTTAATATTGGTAATTATCAAAAACTAGTTGGTAAACTCATCTACCTTACTAATACCAGACCTGATATTGCTTATTCTATTCACTGCTTAAGCCAGCACATGCATGCTCCTCTTGAATCCCATCTAGATGCTGCCTTAAGAGTCTTAAGATACTTAAAAGGTTCTCCTGGTAATGGAATTCAAATTAGCAACAAGGGAAATCTTAAGCTTAAAGCTTATGCTGACTCTGATTGGGCTAGATGTCCAATTACTAGAAAATCTGTATCAGGATATTGTGTTTTCTTAGGTGACTCTTTAGTCACCTGGAAAAGTAAAAAACAATCTACCTTGTCCAGGTCATCTATCGAGGTGATACGTAAGCATGGCTTCTGCTACTTGTGAAGTGATTTGGCTATCTAACTTGCTTGGTGACATGGGTGTTAAAAACCTGTTACCTGTTGTGCTATATTGTGACAATAGTTCTGCTTTGCAAATTGCTGGAAATCCTGTGTTTCATGAAAAACCAAACACTTTGAAATTGATGTACACCTTGTTAGAAAAGGTGTCATTGGAGTCATTAAAGCGAGAAAATAGATCGTCTCAAACAAATAGTCGATGTTTTACCAAAGCTTTGGATGGCAAGCAACATAAGCTGCTTTGTGACAATCTTGGTATGATTGACATGTTCAGTGTCAAAGGTTTGAGGGAGGGTGTTGAACTTTAAGTTCAAACCTTTGCTCTCAAGTTCAGGGGTTGTTTCTGGACATGCTGGAAGTTATCTAACTCTAATATCTTCTTTGGTTCTTTTTGTCTATATCTTATTTGTGCAGGGGCTCTTCGGTACATCTCCCATTCCTCTATTGCTTTTATATTGCTGCTAATAATAGGCGTGACTGACAAAAGGGGAATCTGCTTTTCCTCCATATTTTATTGTTTAGTAATCTCTCCATTCTCGACAAAGAGAATATGAAGTCTCAGCCATTCTTTATTGTTTAGTAATCTCTCCATCCTTGTATAGTACCGTTAGTATGTTTTGTGTCTCCTTGAGATGCTGTGCCGTGGGTATATATAAATGGCAATATGTGATGTTAAATAGACAAGCTTTAAAAGGCTGTATTACGTTCTATATCTTTCACAGTTGAAAAAGTGTATTGTATCTGTATCTTTTATGATCTGAATAAAATAGTGGTTGGTTTCGTTCAGTTGTGTTGCTGTCTATTAATTTCTACATTCCTAATTGACAAAACAAAATCTGACAAATAAAAAATAGATTTATAATTAACATTCTATTTTCTACATAGAATTCAATGTCACTTACGTTCAGGAGCTTCCACATTTTCTGGAACTAGTCTATTGGACAAATGTGCTTCCACATTTTCTTGAACTCGTATATTGGACAAATGTACTCGGCATGATTGATTAATGATATCTGAATTATCATATCTCACTCGAAAAGGCCAACATTATGATGGATCTTGGGTCTTTTGGTTCGCAACATATTTCCTGTGATATCATTTAAATTAGCAATGATTTGAAAAAAAAAAAAAATGTAATTCGGAACAAAGGTAATAGAAAATGACAATAAAGGCCTCTGGTTGTGAATTTGGAATGCAAAAATCAGTGCATATGCGGATACCCATTTTACAAAAGAGACATACCGCTAGCCAAACCCGCTACAGTCAGTATAGCAGGTGTATCCAAATCTACTCCAACAATGTTTCTCCTGATGAAACTCTCCAAAGACTTCACAATTCCGACATCCAATTGTCTGTCGTGTTCAAATTCAGCACCTGCAAATGGAAAAGTTATTACTGGGATCACGATTACTTTTATAAAAAAAATATTTTTATATTCTATATCATTACCTTTTAGTCCTTATGCTATTCCGTTTTACTGGTTATATGCTGGACATTTGAACTTTCACTTTATTTTATTGGCATGTACGATCAATTCATTTTTTACGAATTATATGCATATTAAAATTCTATTCATATACCTCTATGATTTTCAACCACAACATTCTCCTTCCGTATTTCTTCTTACTACTAAGGCTGTCAAAAAAAAAATACAGATAATCTACAAAATCAGTATTAAAAAATGGATTTATAATTATCATTCTATTTGCTACATAGAATTCAATGTCACTTACTTTCAGGAGCTTCCACATTTTCTGGCACTTGTCTATTGGACAAATGTACTCGGCATGATTGATTAAGGATATATGAATATTCATATCTCACTCTAAAAGGACAGCATATTGATGGATCTTGGTTTTTTTGATTCGCAACATATGTCCTGTGATATCATTTAAATTAGCAATGATTTCATGAAAGTAGGAGAAAAGAAGAGAAACATCGGTAAGACATTGCTTAAGAATCAACCGATGTGATTGCAAATTTAATCTTAGCAAAGGAAGAAATATAGGGTGAGGTCAGATCTTCCGTTACTTGGTCCATTCATTATTTGTGAAGTTCATCGTAACACTTAGAAATGGTTAATGCAACATTTAAATGCATTTCCAAAAGTATTAAGACTCATATCAAGTAAAAATGCAACATTGGAACAAAGGTAATAACAAATTTAAAAAAGAAATGTAATTTGGAACAAAGGTAATAGCAAATGACAATAAAGGCCTCCTGGTTGCGAATTTGGAAGTGATATTATGATATTCAAAATTCAGATTTTTGCTCTGCTTAAAAATGCCTCAAACAACACACAAAGCAATCCTTTAATGATTCGGATGTGCAAAATCAAGTACAATGACCAAAACCGAACGGATGAAGAAGTATCTTGGTATTTTATGCATAAAAAATAGCCCAACAAAATGAACAAAAATACATCTTTTGTGAAAGATGGAGAAATTTTGGAAAAAAAATGAAGTCTCTCTCAAATTAGTTAAAAAGAAATAGCAGATCCAAACACCCCCAATAACCTCTAAATCAGGTTACCAGTTCAAAAGGCAAATCTAAACACCCCTAATAAACTCTAAATAAACTTAAACCAAATGGGGAAGTGTTAGTAGCAGACCTTCCCCAAAGAGTGAATATTTGATATAAAGATACAATCAATGTTGCATATCCAACCCCACAATAAGAGATGACGTAAACGAATAAATTTGCAAATAAAAACAATATCTTGAAACTCAAACGTAAAGACCCCATCCGAGTTTCGATGACTACGTAAACCACAAAGTCTACATATCAAGCCGCAAAGCCCACCCATGATGCAAGAAAAATTACTAACCCTCCACGGTTTTGGATTCCCGGGGCGGGCACCACTAGTCAACCTTTAAGTTTCAATTTTAATGCTTTATTCACATTATAAAAACAAAAGAAATGAGGAAATGGAAATTTTCAAATGTTCTTTTGGTGTGTAACCATTTTTGGTAGTGCACAAATCACCCCTTGGCGGCCCTACAAAGAAGGTAGGTTCTGCTTACAAGATATCGAGGACAGGAGGCACAAGCGTGAGAAACATATTTCTGATTTCTCCGTCAACACATCAAGATATTTCCACCTATACCTCTTTGTCCTTATAAAAGAATATCCTTTTAAAGTTGTAACAATGTAACTTAAAATTAATAAAGAGACTTGACATAGGTCGTTATTGAGACTTAACCATGTGATGGCATGCTTTTGTTATTCATAGGTTTTTACTCATTTTGTCACAAAATTGTTAACCAATATTTTAATGGGATTTTTTGTTGGCCAAAAGAGCGACAAATATATCACCATCATGTGGTAGTGAATATTTTCATGGGTACCGATAATTATAAAATGTGTGTAATTACTAAAAGGATTACAACAAGCCAATTCCATTAGCACATAGTTTACAAAATTAAACATGCTAAACCCTAAAAACTTTCACAAAAACATGATCATATGCATCTCTTTATCCAAAAAAACTAATAGAAAAAAAGAACACGGATCACCAACGTATAAGAAAATCAAACAACAATCTGGTACTGTAACGGCAAAACTATAGTACATAATATACCATATGTAACAGTTTCTATTTTACCAACGTAAGCGGCTTTCAAATCCTATATGGCACATGAAATAACGAAGTAGCGCTACAACCTCTAATGGTGTGCCACAACACCATCTATGCCATAGATCAATTATACAAATAATATTTCTAATCTAGATAAGTGGCCTTCTATAGCAAGTAAAATGGTGATGTTTCACCAAAATTTTCATAGTGAATCCCCGCCATCAATTTTCTCATACAGTCTCAAATAAACTAGTAATCAAGTACCAAGCTTGTTACTAAAAAAGTAAAGTCTTAATCTAAAAACAAACTACATACTTTCCGTCACGTCCTAATGTACTATTGTGGTTGATCAAGACCTTTTTTCCATAACAAAGTATTATGAAACATTATTCTTTTGAGTCGGTAACCTCAAACTTTTAAACTTGCAAGTTGAAGAAATTCAACCCTTTAGTAACTAAAAAAACTCTTGAAAAACAACTTGTGAACTTTTAAGTTGGAGAAATTCAACCCTTTAATAACTACTATCCCAAATAAGAAACACCTATAAGAATTATACTTCTCCAAAACTTATAACTGTAAGACTAAATTACATATCAACCTTCAATAATTCAAATTTGTTAATAAGCATGAAATTACTAACCGCCTGTTTGTTCTGATTCTCACTTGCAATCTTCTCTGCGTTAACTTGTACATGTTATAATCATTATGAATGTAGTCTAGACCACGAGCGTCACGGTTCTCAAAACAAAAAGAACAACATGTTGAAATAAATGATGGCAAATTTTTTGTTGTATGGTACATAACCTGCACATTTATGCTACTTGGTTAAATCTCCACAAATTTCTTGATGAAAATAACGTGATGAGTTTTACGAGCAGGTGGGAGGCTTATGATGAAATATTTGGGAACTAACCAGTGATTTAAACTACCTCATCTACATTTTAATCGTAGTTATCACAATCTTGTAAAAACAAAACACCATTTTAAAAAACTTTCTTAATGTATAGGATCCATAAGTACTCCGTACATGACAGTACTAAAGATCAAGCTGTTGACATAAACATAACGCACATTAACTACTAACAAACATATATAAGCTAAACATACCTTAGAAACAGGCTGCCTCTTCGCAGTCTTAGCATACGGGTTCAACCTCATATTTTTCGAGGGGCAGCTGCCAATATTTTTTCAGTGGCGTTCTTGTTTTTTCTTTTAAACAAGGGCTGTTGTGGTTCGGTTCGAAAGAAAGAAAGCAAAGGGTTTCAATTTGTGTGTAGATTGGTTATTACAAGCAGCAAGAAAGATTATTATTTTTATTGGGTTGAGTGAAAAGTGGAGTTATGACTGCAAGAGAAAGAGTGGTGGCTGCTGAAAAAGAGATTAGGGTTGTCAGATGGGTGTCAGTAATTTTAGAGGTTTATATAATACAAAAACATTGAGTTTTTTTTAAAGTGACTAGTATTTTTAAAAAGTATTTTGTTATGAATATATTAAAAAAACACAATAATGAGAGAAGGAAGAGAGAATTATTATTATGTGGCGATCCAAGAAGTTACAAGAGTGTATCTATTTATAGATTAGATGATTACGTGTAAACCTAATGGTCCGGACTAGTAAGCTAAAAGTTAATAGACATAAGCCCATAATATTAAACTAGCATGGTACCCGCGCGTTGCGGCGGCGGGTACCTTGAAATAAAATTTATGGTGAATCATGTGTTTTTGCTTATTATGTTCTTTTTGACAATAAGTTTACGGATATCAAGAATTTCATTTAGCCCATGCCCGTTCGGGCTCGAGCCCATTGGCCCGTGCCTATTTGGCCCATGCCCGTTCAGCTCGAGCCTGTTTGGCCCGCACCGGTTCGGGATTAAGCCCATTTTGCCCGTTGACCGTTCGGGCTTGAATACCTGTTTAATGTGCTCTATAATTTGTGTTAGTGACATTTAATGCAGGGTTCTCGAGCGTTGCGACGGCGGATACCCTTTTTTCTGTGAATCATGCATTTTAGTTTGAATCATGCACTTGGGCTCGACCCCGTTTGGCCCGTGCCCGTTTGGATCGTGCCCGTTCGGGCTCGGTCCAATTTGGACCGTTGCCCGTTCGGGCTTGAATAGTTGTATAATGTTCTTTATTATTTGTATTAGTGACATTTTAATGCATGGATTATGTTTAAGTTGATTGTACAATATGCTTGATAGTTTGTATTTCTAGTGTAAGAGGTGTTTTTATAACGGCATTAATTATATTTATTGACCAGTTAATTAATTAACTACATTAAATATCTTGACCACATTAATGGTGCTATGTATTTTGTACATTAAGCTTTAAGACTTGTAAGTCTTAAAATTAAGATTGACGAGAAAGATCATTAATAGTGTATTATGTATTGTACAATAGGCTTTGTATTTTGTAAGTCTTAATCTTAAGACCATAAGGAGAGAGATTCATTCATCTATTATAAGTAGTATAGATTACAACACTCCTCCTTGGATATTCATAGACCGCCTCATTAAAAACTTAATCAAGACTAAACCAAGTGGGATACACAAAAAACTTGATGAAGGGAAAAAGAGTGCAGTGCGCATAATGCTCTTCCTCAATTTGATGTATATCTTTCAAGCACCGAAAATCAATGTTCGAAGCAGTTTTTCAGATACTTTTGTTGGCAAAGATTTTGTAAATAATTCTATCGAATTATTGATGTTAAGAAAATGTCCTCCAAAGATGACAAAATACGTGTAGCTTCCAACCCAATATCAAATGCATTGGGTTGAAAATATACATTGCTATTAAACTCCCATGACGCGTATGAATTATAAAAGCATCAGTTGCACTTATGTATGGTAATTGTTGACCAATCATTTTATAGAGACATGTGCAAAAGTAATTCATATAATATTCGTTCAAATAATTTTTATCCATAAAAGGATTCATTCAATTTAATCAAGTAAAGTTCTTGAAAACTTTATTACTTGCTTCAGGTAGTTGAAGTTGCTAGACATACTTGAGGCATTATAGATCCTTTATGGAATATCATAGCTCTAATAAAACACATTTAGAGCTAATTAAATACATCTATATTGATTCTCTCACAAAATATCAATAAGATATGTATATCCACCACGAGACAATATGTCTTTCAATGATCAACTTCGTATTTTTATGAATTTATTTATTCACATTTCATGTCTTAAAAGACATAAATTTAGAGCTCTTATGTACAAAGACTAATGTATATCCAATATATTTCACACATTCATGTGTATGGACATCATGTCCCAATACTTCTCGTATTTTCACGATATTGCATCTTTTCAAGTTGGCCAATCGTTTCATTGAGTGCACTTGTGAATAAAAATTGATTTATGATCATCATTATGCTATCGAAGATTTGTGGAATGCTTTTGTGGCTGAAATTAAAGCTAAATCTACAACTCCTAAACCTACTAATGAGTCTCCTATTGTCCAAGTTGTGGACATCAATACTGTTGGAGCTGCAGTTTGAGGGATGCTCAACCTATTATTGATACTCCGTTTAGTCCTTGGTTCTTGAACTTGTTTTGAAGGTGTTAACATGTCTATCCCTTGCAAAGTGGTTGAAAAGTTTAGTACACGGTTGGAACACACATTGTATGCTTATTTTATTGGAAATAGGATGACGTCTTTAGTTGTTGGATATTATGCTAGGAATAACTAGGGGAAACATAGGTTGAAAAGGATTATGATGTATTCCAATGGTTTCTTTTTCTTTAAATTTGATACATTAGCTGGGTTAGAAGCTGTTTTGGAAGGTGATCAGTGGATGATACGCAAATGTCCAATAATCCTTAAGAAATGGTATATGGATACTTGTTTGCATAAGGAAGAATTGATTCGTGTTCCGGTATGGGTTAAATTGCATGATGATCCTCTTCAAGTGTTTGAAGTGGATGGTATTAGTTTGATTGCTACGTTTATTGGAAAACCTATTATTCTTGATTCTTATACGAGCTCTATGTGTAAGGATTCGTGGGGAAAAAGTAGCTTTGCTAGGTGTCTTATTGAGATCAACTCTGAAGTTGATCTTGTGGATTGTTGTTACTATTAGTTTTCTTTCACCTTCTGGGGAGGGTTTTACCAAAGCTACTATTCTTGTTGAGTATGAATGGAAACCTCCCATGTGTAATGTATAAATGATTTTTGGTCACACTCATGATCAATGTCGTAAAAAAGTGGTGAGTCCTCATGTTGTTTCTAGTCCACATGTTGTTAATCCAAGTGTGGTGCTGGATAAAGACGATTTCCAAATGGCGGGTAAGAATAAGAAGAAGGGTAAAACCAAGTCTACTAATGGTGATCGGTTTGTTGATCCTTCAGTTAAACAGAATGTCAAATATGTCCCAAAGGTGACAACGAGTGAACCTAAGAAGGGTAATACTTCTATGGGTAAAGCTTCTAATTCGTCGTCTTTGTTGAAGTCTACTGGCACTACCTCAAAGGAAGGTAATATTACTACATCTAATCCATTATGATGCATTGGTGACGGATGGCGAAGATGATGAAGAAGTTGTCGAAAATGAGTACGATGAATCGCCTAACTTATTTAATTATCCACATACCGGTGAAACTTCATCTTTCACGGTAGCTGCTGGTTAGTTTGTTTCAGTTGATTGATTTGTTTTAGGTGCTTCTTTTGTTAATAGAGTTGTAAGAGCTTATGGCATGTCATAAACACTAGTATTAGATGCTTATCAAGCTGTTTAGCTTGAGGTAAATATGGTATCTTATCCATATTCCATTTGTACATAAATTTTTGGTTTTAATATTATTTATCGGGGTAACCCTTTACCCAAAAAACTTGCATCATGTGTACAACATAATATCAGTAGTGAAATTTAAATAACAATATCACCATCTTTGTTAGCTAAATAAAATTAAATTTTGAGTTACCTAAAAGAAATTTTACAAATAATTTATCAAATTGTAATGAATATTAATACATAATAAAAAAACTCGTGCATAAGTATAAGTTGTACTTATATCATAATTTTCATGGGCAAATTCTTATACTGTATATATACTGACCAAAAATGTTAAAATAATATTGATTGATTTAAGATCATTTGAGGACAAAAGATTATTTATATATCAAGGGATCAATCTCCACCCTTCATTTTTATTTGATCTAATTGATGAGATTAATCACAAACAATTTAAAAACCCACTTTCATCCTTTTTTTAAAATATTAATATCTTTCAAACCGTTAATCGTTAAGCGAAAAAAAATATTTCATTGCGACGAGCAAGTTTACAACTTACTCAACGTTAAATGGAACAGTTATTTGCTCTTCTGTTTAGTGATGATATTGATCAACGTGCTCCGGATGTATCAAATATTTCTTACGCTCAACCACCGATAAAATCCAATCTCGATACACCGCAACAACAACTACCGTTGAGGAAGCACCACCAATTGATTCTACAACAACAGCCGAATAAACCGCATCCAATGACGCTGAACCAGCTCATGATCTTCTGAACCATGAAGTACCCCCACCTGCAGATTATGATCCAAATGCGTTCTTCAATCCGTTTGCTAATGAATCTGCCACACCTGATGTCACAGAATCATCCACAAGCCATTTGAATCCTCCTAATCTGCACAATGTATATCAACATCAACCCTCAACACATCGTTGTACTCGAGACCATCCTCTTGTGAACATTATTGGAAACCCGAATCAACCGGTAGTAACTAGACAACGCCTTCAGACAAACGGTGAACATTGCATTTATGCACTTACCGTCTGCCCCTGCTTGCTAGTAACTAGTAGAGCCTACTAAGATAGAACTATGAGTTTGACAGGAACTTAGATTTGCTCTAAAATCAGTGACAATAACATCTGCACCAAATAATTGCGGCCAAATCATTCCACAACAGCAAACTTTCCACGCAGAACTCATTCGGTTCTCATGTACTTAGCCTCTTCAATTGTGAGGTCCATGGGGTTCAGATTGGTCACATAGACCATAGGCTAAAGGAATGGGACAACCATATCCATCTCGATGGCTTACTGATTCGCCCCACTAGCGACCCGGCGGATGTTGGCTCGGTTGGCACGCACCCACCAACACCGACCCGTCAAGGTTAACCACATCCGCTGACAAGCCACACCATTCGCTCGACAGTCCTGAACCACCACAAACCCTGACCCACTTGATCTTTCCAGGCGATAGTGGCATTTAAACGACGCTTTTGGATTGCTCTTGTTTAGACCCGCAAGTACCTTTGCCGCCAGAATCATCGATTGCGTTTGCAAGTTGAAGTAGCTTATGCGTGGGTTTCAATAGGCGCCCACGGCTCAATACACCTGGACGGGGCATATAATCCGTGGGTTCAGTGTTGCTGATGGTTTTCCAAGATATCGTAATCACAGGAACAGTTGATGAATGTACCAGCATTTATAGTCGTTGCCAATGCTATTATTCTATGATTTGTTAAAAGGGTCTTTTTATTGCATATAATACAATTATGCTTATTCATAAAAAAGGAACTTGATGTCATAAAAGGATGGCCCAAGGTCCCGTTGAGTCATTTTGTTAGCATAAAAAAGGAACTTGATGTCAGCTTTCCAAATATAGAAATTAAGTATACAAATGTCGAATATATGTTTTACGTATAAAAATGTCGCATTAATCTATAGTATAGGAAGATGTGTTAAGGGATGGGTTATAAATGTCCGAAACAAGAGACAAAATGACTCAAATGTAAAGAAAATGCAGAATGACAAACTGATCAAGACAAATGAAAAAGTTGCAGTCGTTGATACTTTTTGAAAAATATTCTTTATATTGCTAGATAAAAGTAACTCTTACGAAATTTTATTATGATTGTATCATTGTTAGGAGTTCTGGTATATTACTTCCATTATTACTTAAGCTATTCTCCTAGCGAGATTTATCACACGCTTTTCTAATTTGCTAAAAAGATTTGCGGCTATCCTACTAAAGGTTTGTAGGACACAAAATAGTATACCAACAGATATCAAATGTATAAAAGAATGTACCTCTAACAGCATCAAGTGCTTCAGTTTGAGCACCTTCATCAACACTATCTTCATTTGGGCAATGGGATACGTTTGCCAATTCCGTCACAGAATTTGAATCGAATCATTGTTAATGTTACCCACAATCCCTACATTCGCAGTCATTGCCGGTGATATAATTTATGAATAAAAGGTGTTGTTTTGATGTAACTTTAACATTACTATCATTACCTATATATGTGGCAGTTTTAAAACATTTTATCAAATATGTTTTATCAACTCGTATAAAACATAATGGCTAATAAAACAGATAGTAACACATTTTATCAACATTATGTTTATGTTAAAATCTAAGACTTAGGATAACAAAGATAATAAAATTGTCCTTTTCCGCCTTCCAGGCATTCAACATTATATATAAATTTGTCAGTTTTTAAACCATAAAATTATTAACATTTGTATATAAAGAATTATTATCTTTTAAATGCCAGCTTTTAAAGGGTCTCCGAACAAAAATGACCCAAATATAAATATATTCGCTAAAATTGGACAAAAGAAAAAATAGATTGGATATATGCCACGAGAAAAAATAAAAAATAAAACAAACATACACTATTAAAAAGTTGCATCAAATATTTTAGATGTATTTGAAGTCCAACAGGTCAAGCATGTAATAAACTAAAAAAGAAATGAATCAACGGGTCAAACATGTCAAAACTCATCCAAAGTTTTCTCAAAGGGTTCAATCCAAGTCGTTTTATTTTAATAACCTTTTAAAGCACTATACTTGTCACAAATATCAGTTCGACGTAACAAACTAAAAAAATAGCTCTTTTAGACATTAAACTTGACATTTTTGTCTTCCTTTAAGTATTATGACCAAATTATAACCATTTTACCCCTTCTAAATTTTTTTCGAAATACCTTTTTTTTCGAAATTTTTTTTCCAATTTTTTTTTTAATTATTTTTCGAAATACTTTTTTTTTTTGAAATTTTTGAATTTTTTTTTGAATTTCTTTTTTTTTGAAATATTTTTCGAAAGGTAAAATGGTCATAATTTGGTCATAATACATAAAGGAAGACAAAAATGTCAAGTTTAATGTCTAAAATAGCTATTTTTTTAGTTCCTACGTCGAACTGATATTTGTGACAAATATAGTGCTTTAATAGGTTATTAGCCCTTTAAAATATTAGATTAGTGTTCGATATAATTTGTACCTTAGCTTCAGCAGCTTCCACATTTTCTTGAACTCGTCTATTGGACAAACGTACTCGGCATGATTGATTAATGATATCTGAATTATCATATCTCACTCTAAAAGGCCAACATTATGATGGATCTTGGGTCTTTTGGCTCGCAACATATTTCCTGTGATATCATTTAAATTAGCAATGATTTGAAAAAAAAGAAAAAAAATGTAATTCGGAACAAAGGAAATAGAAAATGACAATAAAGGCCTCTGGTTGTGAATTTGGAAGGAAAAAATCAGTGCATATGCGGATACCCATTTTACAAAAGAGACGTACAGCTAGCCAAACCGGCTACAGTCAGTATAGCAGGTGTATCCAAATCTACTCCAACAATGTTTCTCCTGATGAAACTCTCCAAAGACTTCACAATTCCGACATCCAACACTTTATTTTATTGGCATGTATGATCATTTCATTTTTTACGAATTATATGCATATTAAAATTCTATTCATATACCTCTATGATTTTCAACCACAACATTCTCCCTGTGTATTTCTTCTTACTACTAAGGCTGTCAAAAAAACAGTACAGATAATCTACAAAATCAGTATTAAAAAATAGATTTATAATTAACATTCTATTTGCTACATAGAATTCAATGTCACTTACTTTCAGGAGCTTCCACATTTTCTGGCACTCGTCTATTGGACAAATGTACTCGGGATGATTGATTAAGGATATATGAATATTCATATCTCACTCTAAAAGGCCAGCATATTGATGGATCTTGGTTTTTTTGGATCGCAACATATGTCCTGTGATATCATTTAAATTAGCAATGATCTCATGAAAGTAGGAGAAAAGAAGAGAAACATCGGTAAGACATTGCTTAAGAATCAACCGATGTGATTGGAAATTTAATCTTAGCAAAGGAAGAAATATAGGGTGAGGTCAGATCTTCCGTTACTTGGTCCATTCATTATTTGCGAAGTTCATTGTAACACTTAGAAACGGTTAATGCAACATTTAAATGCATTTCCAAAAGTATTAAGACTCATATCAAGTAAAAATGCAACATTGGAACAAAGGTAATAGCAAATTAAAAAAAAATGTAATTTGGAACAAAGGTAATAGCAAATGACAATAAAGGCCTCCTGTTGCAATTTGGAAGTGATATTATGGTATTCAATAATCAGATTTTGCTCTGTTTAAAAATGCCTCAAACAACAGACAAAGCAATCTTTTAATGATTTGGATGTGCAAATTCAAGTACAATGACCAAAACCGAACGAATGAAGAAGTATCTTGGTATTTTATGCATAAAAAATAGCCCAACATAATGAACAAAATTATATTTTTTGTGAAAGATGGAGAAATTTTGTAAAAAAAATGAAGTCTCTTTCAAATTAGTTAAAAAGAAAGAGCAGATCCAAACACCCCCAATAACCTCTAAATCAGGTTACCAATTCAAAAAGGCAAATCAAAACACCCCTAATAACCTCTAAATAAACTTAAACCCAATGGGGAAGTGTTAGTAGCAGCCCAACCCCACAATAAGAGATGACGTAAATGAATAAATTTGCAAATAAAAACAGTATCTTGAAACTCAAACGTAAAGACCCCATCCGAGTTTCGATAACTACGTAAACCACGAAGTCTACATATCTAGCCGCAAAGCCCACCCATGATGCAAGAAAAATTACTAACCCTCCACGGTTTTGGATTCCCGGGGCGGGCACCACTAGTCAACCTTTAAGTTTCAATTTTAATGCTTTATTCACATTATAAAAACAAAAGAAATGATAAAATGGAAATTTTCAAATGTTCTTTTGGTGTGTAACCATTTCTGGCAGTGCACAAATCACCCCTTGGCGGCCCTACAAAGAAGGTAGGTTATGCTTACAAGATATCAGGAGGCACTAGCGTGAGAAACATATTTCTGATTTCTCCGTCAACACATCAAGATATGTCCACCTATACCTCTTTGTCCTTATAAAAGAATATCCTTTTAAACTTGTAACAATGTAACTCCAAATTAATAAAGAGACTTGACATAGGTCGTTATTGAGACTTAACCATGTGATGGCATGCTTTTGTTATTCATATGTTTTTACTCATTTTGTCACAAAATTGTTAACCAATATTTTAATGGGATTTTTTGTTGGCCAAAAGAGCGACAAATATATCACCATCATGTGGTAGTGAATATTTTCATGTGTACCGATAATTATAAAATGTGTGTAATTACTAAAAGGATTACAACAAGCCAATTCCATTAGCACATAGTTTAGAAAATTAGACATGCTAAACCCTAAAAACTTTCACAAAAACATGATCATATGCATCTCTTTTTCCCAAAAAACTAATAGAAAAAAAGAACACGGATCACCAACATATAAGAAAATCAAACAACAATCTGGTACTGTAACGGCAAAACTATAGTACATAATATACCATATGTAACCGTTTCTATTTTACCAACGTAAGCGGCTTTCAAATCCTATATGGCACATGAAAAAACGAAGTAGCGCTACAACCTCTAATGGTGTGCCACAACACCATCTATGCCATAGGTCAATTATACAAATAATATTTCTAATCTAGATAGGTGGCCTTCTATAGCAAGTAAAATGGTGATGTTACACCAAAATTTTCATAGTGAATCCCCGCCATCAATTTTCTCATACAGTCTCAAAGAAACTAGTAATCAAGTACCAAGCTTGTTACTAAAAAAGTAAAGTCTTAATCTAAAAACAAACTACATACTTTCCGTCACGTCCTAATGTACTATTGTGGTCGATCAAGACCTTTTTTCCATAGCAAAGTATTATGAAACATTATTCTTTTGAGTCGGTAACCTCAAACTTTTAAACTTGCAAGTTGAAGAAATTCAACCCTTTAGTAACTAAAAACTCTTAAAAACAACTTGTGAACTTTTAAGTTGGAGAAATTCAACCCTTTAATAACTACTGACCCCAAATAAGAAACATATGTAAGAATTATACTTCTCCAAAACTTATAACTGTAAGACTAAATCACATATCAACCTTCAATAATTCAAATTTGTTAATAAGCATGAAATTACTAACCGCCTGTTTGTTCTGATTCTCACTTGCAATCTTCTTTGCGTTAACTTGTACATGTTATAATCATTATGAATGTAGTCTAGATCAAGAGCGTCACGGTTCTCAAAACAAAAAGAGCAACATGTTGAAATAAATGATGGCAAATTCTTTGTTGTATGGTGCATAACATGCACATTTATGCTACTTGGTTAAATCTCCACAAATTTCTTAATGAAAATAACGTGATGAGTTTTACGAGCAGGTGGGAGGCTTATGATGAAATATTTGGGAACTAACCAGTGATTTAAACTACCTCATCTACATTTTAATCGTAGTTATCACAATCTTGTAAAAACAAAACACCATTTTAAAAAACTTTCTTAAAGTATAGGATCCATAAGTACTCCGTACATGACAGTACTAAAGATCAAGCTGTTGACATAACCATAACGCACATTAACTACTAACAAACATATATACACGAATATGAAGCGAATAAGCTAAATATACCTTAGAAACAGGCTGCCTCTTCGCAGTCTTAACATACGGGTTCAACCTCATATTTTTCGAGGGGCAGCTGCCAATATTTTTTCAGTGGCGTTTTGGTTTTTTCCTTTAAACAAGGGCTGTTGTGGTTCGGTTTGGAAGAAAGAAAGCAAAGGGTTTCAATTTGTGTGTAGATTCGGTTATTACAGGCAGCAAGAAAGATTATTTTTTTTATTGGGTTGTGTGAAAAGTGGAGTTATGACTGCAAGAGAAAGAGTGGTGGCTGGTGAAAAAGAGATTAGGGTTGTCAGTTGTGTGTCAGTTATTTTAGAGATTTATATAATACAAAATTATTGAGTTTTTTTTTAAAGTGACTAGTATTTTTAAAAAGTATTTTGTTATGAATATATTAAAAAAACACAATAATGAGAGAAGGAAGAGAGAATTATTATTATGTGGCGACCCAAGAAGTTACAAGAGTGTATCTATTTATAGATTAGATGATTACGTGTAAACCTAATGGTCCGGACTAGTAAGGTAAAAGTTAATAGACATAAGCCCATAAATAAACTAGCAGGGTACCCACGCGTTGCGGCGGCGGATACCTTAAAATAAAATTTACGGTGAATCATGTGTTTTAGTTTATTATGTTCTTTTTGACAATAAGTTCACGGATATCAAGAATTTTGTTTAGCCTGCGTCTGCTCGGGCTCGTGCCGCTCGGCTCGAGCCCGCTGGTCTGCGTGCCTATTTGGCACATGCCCGCTCGCTCAAGCCCGTTTGGCCCGCACGTGTTCGAGCTTAAGCCCATTTTTCCCGTTGACCATTCGGGCTTGAATATCTATGTAATGTGCTTTATTATTTGTGTTAGTGACATTTAATGCAGGGTTCTAGCGCGTTGCGGCGGCGGAGACCCTGAAATAAATTTTTTCGGTGAATATGTATTTTGGTTTATTATGATCTTTTTGATAAAAAATTTACGGATTTCAAGAATTTCGTTTTGCTCGTGCCCGTTTGGCCCGTGCTCACTCGGGCTTGAGCCCATTTGGCCCGTGCCCGTTTGGATCGTTCCCTTTCGGGCTCGGTCCCATTTGGACCGTTGCCCGTTCAGGCTTGAATATTTGTATAATGTTCTTTATTATTTGTATTAGTAACATTTTAATGCATGAATTATGTTTAGGTTGGTTATACAATGTGCTTGATAATTTATATTTCTTGTGTAAAAGGTGTTTTAATAACCGCATTAATTATATTTATTGACCAGTTAATTAATAAATTACATTAAATATCTTGATCACATTAATGGTGCTTTTATTTTGTACATTGAACTTTAAGACTTGTAAGTCTTAAAATTAAGATTCATGGGAAAGATCATTAATAGTGCATTATGTATTGTACAATAGGCTTTGTATTTTGTAAGTCTTAATTTTAAAACCATGAGGAGATAGATTCATTCATCTATTATAAGTAGTATAGATTACAACACTCCTCCTTGGATATTCATAGACCGCCTCATTAAAAACTTAATCAAGACTAAACCAAGTGGGATACAAAAAAAAAAAACTTGATGAAGGGAAAAAGAGTGGAGTCCGCATAATGCTCCTCCTCAATTTGATGTATATCTTTCAAGCACCGAAAATTAGTGTTCGAAAGCAATTTTTCAGATACTTTTGTTGGCAAAGATTTTGTAATTAATTCTATCGAATTATTGACGTTAAGAAAATGTCCGCCTAAGATGACAAAATAGGTGTAGCTTCCAACCCAATATCAAATGCATTGGGCTGAAAATATACATTGCTATTAAACTCCCATGACGCATATGAATTATAAAAGCATCAGTTGTACTTATGTATAGTAATTGAGGACTAATCATTTTTTAAAGACATGTGCAAAAGCAATTCATATAATATTCATTCAATTAATTTTTATCCATAAAAGGATTCATTCAATTTAATGAAGTAGAGTTCTTGAGAACTTTATTACTTGCTTCAAGTAGTTGAAGTTGCTAGACATACTTGAGGCATTATTTTCTTGAACTCAGATATTGGACAAATGTACTCGCATGATTGATTAATGATATCTGAATTATCATATCTCACTCGAAAAGGCCAACATTATGATGGATCTTGGGTCTTTGTTCATAAATATTTCCTGTGATATCATTTAAATTAGCAATGATTTGAAAAAGAAAAAAAATGTAATCGAACAAAGGTAATAGAAAATGACATAAAGGCCTCTGGTTGTGAATTTGGAATGCAAAATCAGTGCATATGCGGATACCCATTTTACAAAAAGAGACATACCGCTAGCCAAACCCCGCCAGTCAGTATAGCAGGTGTATCCAAATCTACTCCAACAATGTTTCTCCTGATGAAACTCTCCAAAGACTTCACAATTCCGACATCCAATTGTCTGTCGTGTCAAATTCAGCACCTGCAAATGGAAAAGTTATTATGGATCACGATTACTTTATAAAAAAATATTTTTATATTCTATATCACCTTTAGTCCTTATGCTATTCCGCTTTTACTGGTTATATGTTGGACATTTGAACTTTCACTTTATTTTATTGGCATGTACGATCAATTCATTTTTACTAATTATATGCATATTAAAATTCTATTCATATACCTCTATGATTTTCAACCACAACATTCTCCTTCCGTATTTCTTCTTACTACTAAGGCTGTCAAAAAAAATACAGATAATCTACAAAATCAGTATTAAAAATGGATTTATAATTATCATTCTATTTGCTACAGAATTCAATGTCACTTACTTTCAGGAGCTTCCACATTTTCTGGCACTTGTCTATTGGACAAATGTACTGCATGATTGATTAAGGATATGAATATTCATATCTCACTCTAAAAGGACAGCATATTGATGGATCTTGGTTTTTGATTCGCAACATATGTCCTGTGATATCATTTAAATTAGCAATGATTTCATGAAAGTAGGAGAAAAGAAGAGAAACATCGGTAAGACATTGCTTAAGAATCAACCGATGATTGCAAATTTAATCTTAGCAAAGGAAGAAATATAGGTGAGGTCAGATCTTCCGCTATTGGTCCATTCATTATTTGTGAAGTTCATCGAACACTTAGAAATGGTTAATGCAACATTTAAATGCATTTCCAAAAGTATTAAGACTCATATCAAGTAAAAATACAACATTGGAACAAAGGTAATAATAAATTTAAAAAAAAATGTAATTTGGAACAAAGGTAATAGCAAATGACAATAAAGGCCTCCTGGTTGCGAATTTGGAAGTGATATTATGATATTCAAAATTCAGATTTTGCTCTGCTTAAAAATGCCTCAACAACACACAAAGCAATCCTTTAATGATTCGATGTGCAAAATCAAGTACAATGACCAAAACCGAACGGATGAAGAAGTATCTGGTATTTTATGCATAAAAATAGCCCAACAAAATGAACAAAATACATCTTTTTGAAAGATGGAGAAATTTTGGAAAAAATGAAGTCTCTCTCAAATTAGTTAAAAGAAAGAGTGATCCAAACACCCCAATAACCTCTAAATCAAGTTACCAGTTCAAAAGGCAAATCTAAACACCCTAATAAACTCTAAATAAACTTAAACCCAATGGGGAAGTGTTAGTAGCAGCCCTTCCCAAAGAGAATATTTGATATAAAGATACAATCAATGTTGCATATCCAACCCCACAATAAGAGATGACGTAAACGAATAAATTTAAATAAAACAATATCTTGAAACTCAAACGTAAAGACCCCATCCAGTTTCATGACTACGTAAACCACAAAGTCTACATATCAAGCCACAAAGCCCACCCATGATGCAAGAAAATTACTAACCCTCCACGGTTTTGGATTCCCAGGCGTGGCACCACTAGTCAACCTTTAAGTTTCAATTTTAATGTTTATTCATTATAAAAACAAAAGAAATGAGGAAATGGAAATTTTCAAATGTTCTTTTGTGTGTAACCATTTTGTAGTGCACAAATCACCCCTCGGCCCTACAAAGAAGGTAGGTTCGCTATTAGATATCGAGGACAGGAGGCACAAGCGTGAGAAACATATTTCTGATTTCTCCGTCAACACATCAAGATATTTCCACCATACCTCTTTGTCCTTATAAAAGAATATCCTTTAAAGTTGTAACAATGTAACTTAAAATTAATAAAGAGACTTGACATAGGTCGTTATTGAGACTTAACCATGTGATGGCATGCTTTTGTTATTCATAGGTTTTACTCATTTTGTCACAAAATTGTTAACCAATATTTTAATGGGATTTTTTGTTGGCCAAAAGAGCGACAAATATATCACCATCATGTGGTAGTGAATATTTTCATGGTACCGATAATTATAAAATGTGTGTAATTACTAAAAGGATTACAACAAGCCAATTCCATTAGCACATAGTTTACAAAATTAAACATGCTAAACCTAAAAACTTTCACAAAAACATGATCATATGCATCTCTTTATCCAAAAAACTAATAGAAAAAGAACAAGGATCACCAACGATAAGAAAATCAAACAACAATCTGTAACGGCAAAACTATAGTACATAATATACCATATGTAACAGTTTCTATTTTACCAACGTAAGCGGCTTTCAAATCCTATATGGCACATGAAATAACTAAGTAGCGCTATAACCTCTAATGGTGTGCCACAACACCATCTATGCCATAGATCAATTATACAAATAATATTTCTAATCTAGATAAGTGGCCTCTAGCAAGTAAAATGGTGATGTTTCACCAAAATTTTCATAGTGAATCCCGCCATCAATTTTCTCATACAGTCTCAAATAAACTAGTAATCAGTACCAAGCTTGTTACTAAAAAGTAAAGTCTTAATCTAAAACAAACTACATACTTTCCACACGTCCTAATGTACTATTGTGGTTGATCAAGACCTTTTTCCATAACAAAGTATTATGAAACATTATTCTTTTGAGTCGGTAACCTCAAACTTTTAAACTTGCAAGTTGAAGAAACAACCCTTTAGTAACTAAAAAACTCTTGAAAACAATGTGAACTTTAAGTTGAGAAATTCAACCTTTAATAACTACTATCCCAAATAAGAAACACCTATAAGAATTATACTTTCCAAACTTATAACTGTAAGACTAAATCACATATCAACCTTCAATAATTCAAATTTGTTAATAAGCATGAAATTACTAACCGCCTGTTTGTTCTGATTCTCACTTGCAATCTTCTCATGTTAACTTGTACATGTTATAATCATTATGAATGTAGTCTAGACCACGAGCGTCACGGTTCTCAAAACAAAAAGAACAACATGTTGAAATAAATGATGGCAAATTTTTTGTTGTATGGTACATAACCTGCACATTTATGCTACTTGGTTAAATCTCCACAAATTTCTTGATGAAAATAACGTGATGAGTTTTATTTAGCAGGTGGGAGGCTTATGATGAAATATTTGGGAACTAACCAGTGATTTAAACTACCTCATCTACATTTTAATCGTAGTTATCACAATCTTGTAAAAACAAAACACCATTTTAAAAACTTAATGTATAGGATCCATAAGTACCCATATGACAGTACTAAAGATCAAGCTGTTGACATAAACATAACGCACATTAACTACTAACAAACATATATACCGAATATGAAGTTAATAAGCTAAACATACCTTAGAAACAGGCTGCCTCTTCAGTCTTAGCATACGGGTTCAACTCTCATATTTTCGAGGGGCTGCCAATATTTTTCAGTGTATGCTCTGGTTTTTCTTTTAAACAAGGGCTGTTGTGGTTCGTTCGAAAGAAAGCAAAGGGTTTCAATTTGTGTGTAGATTGGTTATTACAAGCAGCAAGAAAGATTATTATTTTTATTGGGTTGAGGAAAAGTGGAGTTATGACTGCAAGAGAAAGAGTGGTGGCTGCTGAAAAGAGATTAGGGTTGTCAGATGGTGTCAGTAATTTTAGAGGTTTATATAATAAAAACATTGAGTTTTTTTAAAGTGACTAGTATTTTAAAAAGTATTTTGTTATGAATATATTAAAAACACAATAATGAGAGAAGGAAGAGAGAATTATTATTATATGGCGATCCAAGAAGTTACAAGAGTGTATCTATTTATAGATTAGATGATTACGTAAACCTAATGGTCCGGACTAGTAAGCTAAAAGTTAATAGACATAAGCCCATAATATTAACTAGCATGGTACCGCGGCGGCGGCGGGTACCTTGAAATAAAATTTGTGAATCATGTGTTTTGCTTATTATGTTCTTTTGACAATAAGTTTACGGATATCAAGAATTTCATTTAGCCCATGCCCGTTTCGGGCTCGAGCCCATTGGCCCGCGCCTATTTGGCCCATGCCCGCTCAGCTCGAGCCTGCTTGGCCCGCACCGTTCGGATTAAGCCCATTTGCCCGCTGACCGCTCGCTTGAATACCGCTTAATGTGCTCTATAATTTGTGTTAGTGACATTTAATGCAGGTTTCGTAGCGCTATGACGGCGGATACCCTTTTTTCTCGTGAATCATGCATTTTAGTTTGAATCATGCACTTGGGCTCGACCGTCAGCCCGCGCCTGTTTGGATCGTGTCTGCTCGGCTCGGTCCATGAACCGCGCCGCTCGCTTGAATAGTTGTATAATGTTCTTTATTATTTGTATTAGTGACATTTTAATGCATGGATTATGTTTAAGTTGATTGTACAATATGCTTGATAGTTTGTATTTAGTGTAAGAGGTGTTTTTATAACGGCATTAATTATATTTATTGACCGCTTAATTAATTAACTACATTAAATATCTTGACCACATTAATGGTGCTATGTATTTTGTATATTGCTTTAAGACTTGTAAGTCTTAAAATTAAGATTGACGAGAAAGATCATTAATAGTGTATTATGTATTGTACAATAGCTTTGTATTTTGTAAGTCTTAATCTTAAGACCATAAGGAGAGAGAGATTCATTCATCTATTATAAGTAGTATAGATTACAACACCTCCTTGATATTCATAGACCGCCTCATTAAAAACTTAATCAAGACTAAACCAAGTGGGATACACAAAACTTGATGAAGGGAAAGAGGCAAGCGCATAATGCTCTTCCTCAATTTGATGTATATCTTTCAAGCAATCAAAATCAATGTTCAAGCAGTCAGATACTTTTGTTGGAGATTTTGTAAATAATTCATCGAATTATTGATGTTAAGAAAATGTCCTCCAAAGATGACAAAATACGTAGCTTCCAACCCAATATCAAATGCATTGGGTTGAAAATATACATTGCTATTAAACCCCATGACGCGATATGAATTATAAAAGCATCTTGCACTTATGTATGGTAATTGTTGACCAATCATTTTATAGAGACATGCAAAAGTAATTCATAATATTCGCTCAAATAATTTTATCCATAAAAGGATTCATTCAATTTAATCAAGTAAAGTTCTTGAAAACTTTATTACTTGCTTCGTGTAGTTGAAGTTGCATACTTGAGGCATTATAGATCCTTTATGGAATATCATAGCTCTAATACATTTAGAGCTAATTAAACATCTCTATTGATTCTCTCACAAAATATCAATAAGATATGTATATCCACCACGAGACAATATGTCTTTCAATGATCAACTCGTATTTTATGAATTTATTTATTCACATTTCATGTCTTAAAAGACATAAATTTAGAGCTCTTATGTACAAAGACTAATGTATATCCAATATATTTCACACATTCATGTGTATGGACATCATGTCCCAATATTTCTCGTATTTTCAATGATATTGCATCTTTCAAGTTGGCCAATCGTCATTGAGTGCACTTGTGAATAAAATTGATTTATGATCATCATTATGCTATCAAGATTTGTGGAATGCTTTTGTGGCTGAAATTAAAGCTAAATCTACAACTCCTAAACCTACTAATGAGTCTTCTATTGTCCAAGTCAGGACATCAATACTATTGAGCTGAGGTTGAGGGATGCTCAACCTATTATTGATACTCCGCTTCGTCCATCGTTTCGAACCCGTTTTGAAGGTGTTAACATGTCTATCCTTGCAAAGTGGTTGAAAAGTTTAGTACACGGTTGAACACACATTGTATGCTTATTTTATTGGAAATAGGATGACGTCTTTAGTTGTTGGATATTATGCTAGGAATAACTAGGGAAACATAGGTTGAAAAGGATTATGATGTATTCCAATGGTTTCTTTTTCTTTAAATTTGATACATTAGTCAAGAAGTCGTTTTGGAAGGTGATCGTGGATACGTGAAATGTCCAATAATCCTTAAGAAATGGTATATGGATACTTGTTTGCATAAGGAAGAATTGATTCGTGTTCGCATGGGTTAAATTGTATGATGATCCTCTTCTGTTTGAAGTGGATGGTATTAGTTTGATTGCTACGCTTATTGGAAAACCTATTATTCTTGATTCTTATACTAGCTCTATGTGTAAGGATTCGGGAAAAGTAGCTTTGCTAGTGTCTTATTGAGATCAACTCAAGTTGATCTTGTGGATTGTTGTTACTATTAGTTTTTTCACCGGGAGGGTTTTACCAAAGCTACTATTCTTGTTGAGTATGAATGGAACCTCCATGTGTAATGTATAAATGATTTTGGTCACACTCATGATCAATGTCGAAAAAGTGGTGAGTCCTCATGTTGTTTCTAGTCCACATGTTGTTAATCCAAGTGTGGTGCCGGATAAAGACGATTTCCAAATGGCGGTAAGAATAAGAAGAAGGGTAAAACCAAGTCTACTAATGGTGATCGGTTTGTTGATCCGCTAAAGAATGTCAAATATGTCCCAAAGGTGACAACGAGTGAACCTAAGAAGGGTAATACTTGCGGGTAAAGCTTCTAATTGGCTGCCTTTGTTGAAGCTCACCGGCACTACCTCAAAGGAAGGTAATATTACTACATCTAATCCGTATGATGCATTGGTGACGGACGAGAAGATGATGAAGAAGTTGTCGAAAATGAGTACGATGAATCGCCTAACTTATTTAATTATCCACATACCGGTGAAACTTCATCTTCACGGTAGGCCGGTTAGTTTGTTTCAGTTGATTGATTTGTTTTAGGTGCTTCTTTTGTTAATAGAGTTGTAAGAGCTTATGGCATGTCATAAACACTAGTATTAGATGCTTATCGTTGTTTAGCTTGAGGTAAATATGGTATCTTATCCATATTCCATTTGTACATAAATTTTGGTTTTAATATTATTTATCGGGGTAACCTTTACCCAAAAACTTGCATCATGTGTACAACATAATATCAGTAGTGAAATTTAAATAACAATATCACCATCTTGTTAGCTAAATAAAATTAAATTTTGAGTTACCTAAAAGAAATTTTACAAATAATTTATCAAATTGTAATGAATATTAATACATAATAAAAAACTCGCATAAGTATAAGTTGTACTTATATCATAATTTTCATGGGCAAATTTAATTTGTATATATAATGACCAAAATGTTAAAATAATATTGATTGATTTAAGATCATTTGAGGACAAAGATTATTTATATATCAAGGATCAATTCCACCCTTCATTTTTATTTGATCTAATTGATGAGATTAATCACAAACAATTTAAAACCCACTTTCATCCTTTTTTAAAATATTAATATCTTTCAAACCGTTAATCGTTGTTTAAAAATATTTCATTGCGACGAGCAAGTTTACAACTTACTCAACGTTAAATGGAATGCTTATTTGCTCTTCTCGCTTAGTGATGATATTGATCAACGTGCTCCGGATGTATCAAATATTTCTTTCGCTCAACCACCGATAAAATCCAATCTCGATACACCGCAACAACAACTACCGCTGAGGAAGCACCACCAATTGATTCTACAACAACAAATTAATAAACCGCATCCAATGACGCCAACCACCATGATCTTCGAACCATGAAGTACCCCACCGCAGATTATGATCCAAATGCTTCTTCAACCGCTTGCTAATGAATCGCCACACCGATGTCACTGAATCATCCACAAGCCATTTGAATCCTCCTAATCGCACAATGTATATCAACATCAACCTCAACACATCGTTGTACCGAGACCATCCTCTTGTGAACATTATTGGAAACCCGATCAACCGGTAGTAACTAGACACGCCGACAAACGGTGAACATTGCATTTATGCACTTACCCCCACCGCTGCTAGTAACTAGTAGAGCCTACTAAGATAGAACTATGAGTTTGACAGAACTTAGATTTGCTCTAAATCGTGACAATAACATCCGCACCAAATAATTGCCAAATTCCACAACAAAGAAACTTTCCACGCAGAACTCATTCGGTTCTCATGTACTTAGCCTCTTCAATTGTGAGGTCCATAACAGATTGGTCACATAGACCATAGGCTAAAGGAATGGGACAACCATATCCATCTCGATGGCTTACGATTCGCCCACTAGCTCGACCCGAAGGGGATGTTGGCTCGCTTGGCATGCATCCACCAACACCGACCCGTCAAGGTTAACCACATCCGCTGACAAGCCACACCATTCGCCGACAGTCCTGAACCACCACAAACCCTGACCCACTTGATCTTTCCAGGCGATAGTGGCATTTAAACGACGCTTTTGGATTGCTTTTGTTTAGACCCGCAAGTACCTTTGCCGCCAGAATCACTCGTTTGCAAGTTGAAGTAGCTATGCGTGGGTTTCATAGGCGCCCACGGCTCAATACACCTGGACGGGCATATAATCCGTGGGTTCAGTGTTGCTGATGGTTTTTCCAAGATATCGTAATCACAGAACAGTTGATGAATGTACCAGCATTTATAGTCGCTGCCAATGCTATTATTCTATGATTTGTTAAAAGGGTCTTTTATTGCATAATACAATTATGCTTATTCATAAAAAGGAACTTGATGTCATAAAAGGATGGCCCAAGGTCCGTTGAGTCATTTTGTTAGCATAAAAGGAACTTGATGTCAGCTTTCCAAATATAGAAATTAAGTATACAAATGTCGAATATATGTTTTACGATAAAATGTCGCATTAATCTATAGTATAGGAAGATGTGTTGGGATGGGTTATAAATGTCCAAACAAGAGACAAAATGACTCAAATGTAAAGAAATGCAGAATGACAAACTGATCAAGACAAATGAAAAGTTGCAGTCGTTGATACTTTTTGAAAATATTCTTTATATTGCTAGATAAAAGTAACTCTTACGAAATTTTATTATGATTGTATCATTGTTAGAGTTCTGGTATATTACTTCCATTATTACTTAAGCTATTCTCCTAGCGATTTATCACACGCTTTTCTAATTTGCTAAAAAGATTTGCGGCTATCCTACTAAAGGTTTGTAGGACACAATAGTATACCAACAGATATCAAATGTATAAAAGAATGTACCTCTAACAGCATCAAGTGCTTCAGTTTGAGCACCTTCATCAACACTATCTTCATTTGGGCAATGGGATACGCCACATTCCGTCACAGAATTTGAATCGAATCATTGTTAATGTTACCCACAATCCCTACATTCGCAGTCATTGCGGTGATATAATTTATGAATAAAAAGGTGTTGTTTTGATGTAACTTTAACATTACTATCATTACCTATATATGTGGCAGTTTTAAAACATTTTATCATATTTTTATCAACTCAGATAAAACATAATGGCTAATAAAACAGATAGTAACACATTTTATCAACATTATGTTTATGTTAAAAATCTAAGACTTAGGATAACAAAGCAGAATAAAATTGTCCTTTCCGCCTTCCGGCATTCAACATTATATATAAATTTGTCAGTTTTAAACCATAAAATTATTAACATTTGTATATAAAGAATTATTATCTTTAAATGCCAGCTTTAAAGGGTCTCCAACAAAAATGACCCAAATATAAATATATTCGCTAAAATTGGACAAAAGAAAAATAGATTGGATATATGCCACGAAAAAATAAAAATAAAACAAACATACACTATTAAAAGTTGCATCAAATATTTTAGATGTATTTGAAGTCCAATGTCAAGCATGTAATAAACTAAAAAGAAATGAATCAACGGGTCAAACATGTCAAAACTCATCCAAAGTTTTCTCAAAGGGTTCAATCAAGTCGTTTTATTTTAATAACCTTTAAAGACTACTTGTCAAATATCGCTTCGACGAATAAACTAAAAAATAGTTTTAGACATTAAACTGACATTTTGTCTTCCTTTAAGTATTATGACCAAATTATAACCATTTTACCCCTTCTAAATTTTTTCAAATACCTTTTTTTAAATTTTTTTCCAATTTTTTTTTTAATTATTTTTCAAATACTTTTTTTTTGAAATTTTGAATTTTTTTGAATTTTTTTTTTGAAATATTTTTCGAAGGTAAATGGTCATAATTTGGTCATAATACATAAAGGAAGACAAAATGTCAAGTTTAATGTCTAAAATAGCTATTTTTTAGTTCCTCACGAATCGATATTTGTGACAAATATAGTGCTTAATAAAGGTTATTAGCCCTTAAAATATTAGATTAGTGTCGATATAATTTGTACCTTAGCTTCAGCAGCCTACATTTTCTTGAACTCGTCTATTGGACAAACGATTCGGCATGATTGATTAATGATATCGAATTATCATATCTCACTTAAAAGGCCAACATTATGATGGATCTTGGGTCTTTTGGCTCGCAACATATTTCCTGTGATATCATTTAAATTAGCAATGATTTGAAAAAGAAAAAATGTAATTCGGAACAAAGGAAATAGAAAATGACAATAAAGGCCTCGTTGTGAATTTGGAAGGAAAAATCAGTGCATATGCGGATACCCATTTTACAAAGAGACGCATAGCTAGCCAAACCGCTACAGTCAGTAGCAGGTGTATCCAAATCTACTCCAACAATGTTTCTCCTGATGAAACTCTCCAAAGACTTCACAATTCCGACATCCAACACTTTATTTTATTGGCATGTATGATCATTTCATTTTACGAATTATATGCATATTAAAATTCTATTCATATACCTCATGATTTTCAACCACAACATTCTCCTGTGTATTTCTTCTTACTACTAAGGCTGTCAAAAAACAGTACAGATAATCTACAAAATCGTATTAAAAATAGATTTATAATTACATTCTATTTGCTACATAGAATTCAATGTCACTTACTTTCAGGAGCTTCCATTTTCTGGCACTCGCTATTGGACAAATGTACTGGATGATTGATTAAGGATATATGAATATTCATATCTCACTCTAAAAGGCCAGCATATTGATGGATCTTGGTTTTTGATCGCAACATATGTCCTGTGATATCATTTAAATTAGCAATGATCTCATGAAAGTAGGAGAAAAGAAGAGAAACATCGGTAAGACATTGCTTAAGAATCAACCGATGTGATTGGAAATTTAATCTTAGCAAAGGAAGAAATATAGGGTGAGGTCAGATCTTCCTTACTTGGTCCATTCATTATTTCATAAGTTCATTGTAACACTTAGAAACGGTTAATGCAACATTTAAATGCATTTCAAAAGTATTAAGACTCATATCAAGTAAAAATGCAACATTGGAACAAAGGTAATAGCAAATTAAAAAAAAATGTAATTTGGAACAAAGGTAATAGCAAATGACAATAAAGGCCTCCTGGTTGCGAATTTGGAAGTGATATTATGGTATTCAATAATCAGATTTTTGCTCTGTTTAAAAATGCCTCAAACAACAGACAAAGCAATCTTTTAATGATTTGGATGTGCAAATTCAAGTACAATGACCAAAACCGAACGAATGAAGAAGTATCTTGGTATTTTATGCATAAAAAATAGCCCAACATAATGAACAAAATATATTTTTGTGAAAGATGGAGAAATTTTGTAAAAAATGAAGTCTCTTTCAAATTAGTTAAAAAGAAAGAGCAGATCCAAACACCCCAATAACCTCTAAATCAGGTTACCAATTCAAAAGGCAAATCAAAACACCCTAATAACCTCTAAATAAACTTAAACCCAATGGGGAAGTTAGTAGCAGCCCAACCCACAATAAGAGATGACGTAAATGAATAAATTTGCAAATAAAACAGTATCTTGAAACTCAAACGTAAAGACCCCATCCGAGTTTCGATAACTACGTAAACTACGAAGTCTACATATCTAGCCGAAAGCCCACCCATGATGCAAGAAAATTACTAACCCTCCACGGTTTTGATTCAAGGGCACCACTAGTCAACCTTTAAGTTTCAATTTTAATGCTTTATTCACATTATAAACAAAAGAAATGATAAAATGGAAATTTTCAAATGTTCTTTTGGTGTGTAACCATTTCTGGCAGTGCACAAATCACCCTTGGCGGCCCTACAAAGAAGGTAGGTTATGCTTACAAGATATCAGGAGGCACTAGCGTGAGAAACATATTTTGATTTCTCCACAACACATCAAGATATGTCCACCTATACCTCTTTGTCCTTATAAAAGAATATCCTTTTAAACTTGTAACAATGTAACTCCAAATTAATAAAGAGACTTGACATAGGTCGTTATTGAGACTTAACCATGATGGCATGCTTTTGTTATTCATATGTTTTACTCATTTTGTCACAAAATTGTTAACCAATATTTTAATGGGATTTTTGTTGGCCAAAAGAGCGACAAATATATCACCATCATGTGGTAGTGAATATTTTCATGTACCGATAATTATAAATGTGTGTAATTACTAAAAGGATTACAACAAGCCAATTCCATTAGCACATAGTTTAGAAAATTAGACATGCTAAACCCTAAAAACTTCACAAAACATGATCATATGCATCTCTTTTCCCAAAAACTAATAGAAAAAGAACACGGATCACCAACATATAAGAAAATCAAACAACAATCTGGTACTGTAACGGCAAAACTATAGTACATAATATACCATATGTAACCGCTTCTATTTTACCAACGTGAAGGGCTTTCAAATCCTATATGGCACATGAAAAACGAAGTAGCGCACAACCTCTAATGGTGTGCCACAACACCATCTATGCCATAGGTCAATTATACAAATAATATTTCTAATCTAGATAGGTGCCTTCTATAGCAAGTAAAATGGTGATGTTACACCAAAATTTTCATAGTGAATCCCCGCCATCAATTTTCTCATACAGTCTCAAAGAAACTAGTAATCAAGTACCAAGCTTGTTACTAAAAAAGTAAAGTCTTAATCTAAAAACAAACTACATACTTTCCGTCACGTCCTAATGTACTATTGTGGTCGATCAAGACCTTTTTTCCATAACAAAGTATTATGAAACATTATTCTTTTGAGTCGGTAACCTCAAACTTTTAAACTTGCAAGTTGAAGAAATTCAACCCTTTAGTAACTAAAAAAACTCTAAAAAACAACTTGTGAACTTTTAAGTTGGAGAAATTCAACCCTTTAATAACTACTGACCCCAAATAAGAAACACATGTAAGAATTATACTTCAAAACTTATAACTGTAAGACTAAATCACATATCAACCTTCAATAATTCAAATTTGTTAATACATGAAATTACTAACCGCCTGTTTGTTCTGATTCTCACTTGCAATCTTCTTTATGCTAACTTGTACATGTTATAATCATTATGAATGTAGTCTAGATCAAGAGCGCCACGGTTCTCAAAACAAAAGAGCAACATGTTGAAATAAATGATGGCAAATTTTGTTGTATGGTGCATAACATGCACATTTATGCTACTTGGTTAAATCTCCACAAATTTCTTAATGAAAATAACGTGATGAGTTTTACGAGCAGGTGGGAGGCTTATGATGAAATATTTGGGAACTAACCAGTGATTTAAACTACCTCATCTACATTTTAATCGAGTTATCACAATCTTGTAAAAACAAAACACCATTTTAAAAACTTTCTTAAAGTATAGGATCCATAAGTACTCCGCACATGACAGTACTAAAGATCAAGCTGTTGACATAACCATAACGCACATTAACTACTAACAAACATATATACACGAATATGAAGCGAATAAGCTAAATACCTTAGAAACAGGCTGCCTCTTCGCAGTCTTAACATACGGGTTCAACCTCATATTTTCGGGCAGCTGCCAATATTTTTCAGTGGCGTTTTGGTTTTTTCCTTTAAACAAGGGCTGTTGTGGTTCGGTTTGGAAGAAAGAAAGCAAAGGGTTTCAATTTGTGTGTAGATTCGGTTATTACAGGCAGCAAGAAAGATTATTTTTATTGGGTTGTGTGAAAAGTGGAGTTATGACTGCAAGAGAAAGAGTGGTGGCTGGTGAAAAGAGATTAGGGTTGTTGTGTGTGTCAGTTATTTTAGAGATTTATATAATACAAAATTATTGAGTTTTTTTAAAGTGACTAGTATTTTAAAAAGTATTTTGTTATGAATATATTAAAAACACAATAATGAGAGAAGGAAGAGAATTATTATTATGTGGCGACCAAGAAGTTACAAGAGTGTATCTATTTATAGATTAGATGATTACGTAAACCTAATGGTCCGGACTAGTAAGGTAAAGTTATAGACATAAGCCCATAAATAAACTAGTGTGGTACCCACATGGGCGCTGATACCTTAAAATAAAATTTACGGTGAATCATGTGTTTTAGTTTATTATGTTCTTTTGACAATAAGTTCACGGATATCAAGAATTTTGTTTAGCCTGCGTCTGCTCGGCTCGTGCCCGCTCGGCTCGAGCCCGCTGGCCTGCCTATTTGGCACATGCCCGCTCGCTCAAGCCCGCTTGGCCCGCACCGTTCGAGCTTAAGCCCATTTTTCCCGCTGACCATTCGGGCTTGAATATCTATGTAATGTGCTTTATTATTTGTGTTAGTGACATTTAATGCAGGTTCTACAGGCTACAAGCGGAGACCAAATAAATTTTTTCGTGAATATGTATTTTGGTTTATTATGATCTTTTGATAAAAATTTACGGATTTCAAGAATTTCGCTTGCTCGTGCCCGCTTGCCTGGGCTCACTGGCTTGAGCCCATTTGGCCCGTGTCTGCTTGATCGTTCCTTTCTGCCTCGGTCCCATTTGGACCGCTGTCTGCCTGTGCTTGAATATTTGTATAATGTTCAATTGATTCTACAACAACAACGAACAAACCGCATCCAATGACGTGAACCAACTCATGATCTTCTCGAACCATGAAGTACCCCACCGCAGTTATGATCCAAATGCGTTCTTTAATGCTTTGCTAATGAATCGCCACACCGATGTCACGAATAATCCATAAGCCATTTGAATCCTACTAACTGCACAATGTATATCAACATCAACCTCCACACATCGTTGTACTCGAGACAATCCTCTTGTGAACATTATTGGAAACCCGAATCAACCGGTAGTAACTAGACAACGCCTTCAGACTGACGGTGAACATTGCATTTATGCACTTACCGTCTGCCAAGCAGAACTCGAAAATATTAAGGATGCCATGACATATGACAACCGGATTGAATCCATGCAAGAAGAACTTAATAAGTTTTAACGTCTTGAAGTATGGGAATTGGTTGCAAAACCAACAGGGTCTATGCTATTGTTATGAAAATGGATTTGGAAAAACAAGTTGATGTTGAAGGTACGGTTATCGAAATAAGTCACGTCGGTGGCTAAGGGTTATTGACATGAAGAAGGAATTGACCGCGAGGAATCATTTGCACCGGTTGCTAGACTTGAGGTCATACGGTTTTTTCGGAATTCGCGACTCACATGAACATCACGCCTTCGGATGGATGTCAAACCTTTCTTAATGGTAAACCGAAAGAAACGATCTATGTTAGTCGGCCGAAGGATTTGTTGATCCGAGTTCCCTAATCACGTCTACAAACCGAACAAGGCTCTCACGTTCTCAAACAAGTCCCTCGGTGTGGTATGATAAGTTGTCTTCCTTTCATATCTCACAATTTTGTCAAAGGATCGGTCGACCCAACACCTTTGTTCATACAATATCACGAAGAACACATTTTAATCGTTCAAATTTATGTGGATGACATCATTTTGGTCAACACATCTAAAGTACTCAAACGCTTTTTCAAAACTTACGAAAACCATTTTGAAATGTCCATGATGGGTGTACTTACATTCTTTCGAGGACCTGCAAGTTCATCAATCATCCGTGGTATTTTCCGAGTCGGTCCAAATATGCTCTTGAAATTTTAAACAAACATGGAATGCAAAAGCTGTGATACCTATGCCACACAATGGCACATACCAAGAAACCGGACGCCGATTTGCATGGAAATTGGTTGACCCTATCAAATACCAAGTATTATTGGGTCTCTCATGTATCTAACACCTATAGACCGACATAGTCTTTGATGTATATCTTTGCTCCGTTATCGTGGAGACCAATCGAAACTCACCTCTACGAGGCTAAAAGAATCCTCCGATACGTCAAGGAACCATTAATTTGGGATCCGTATCCAAATGATTCGCTTTTGAACTAAAAGCTTTTTCGGATGCTAATCACGCAGTTTCTTAGATTCTCGTGAAAGTACTTACGGTGCTCTACAATTTCTTGGTGATAAACCGGTGTCATGGCAATCAAGAAGTAGGATTTTACATCACCGTCCTCCACCAAGCGAGAATATGTAGCCATGTTGGCGTGTTGTGCTCAAGTCATTTGGATGAGAACACAACTCAAAGACTATGGTTACGTATTTGACGAGAATCGATGTCATCGCGACAATCGAAGTGGTATTGCGATCTCGTGCAACTCGGTCAACATTCAAGTATAAGCACATCGATCTTGACACCATTTCATAAAGGAACATGTGGAAAAGGCTACCGTTGAATTATATTTTGTGGGTCTTGAATACCAAGTGGCACCTTCTCACCAAAGCCTTAGCTCCTGCTAGGTTTACTGAGTTGGTCCACCGATTGGTATGAGGTGTTTGACTCTAGAGGAACTGGACAACTTTGACACATTCTTAAAACCGGTCAAACACCAAAACCTTTTTGTAAATATTTCTATCAAAACAAATTACAAAATATAAGATTTATAATATACAAAATATTCTTCTATCTAAATTTCTTTCAACATGGCAAGTACAAATCTTCCGTCAACACTTTACTCTTTCAAACATTTCAATATTTTTACGGTCAAGTGTTGAGCGGGAGAAAGTAAATATTTTATGTTTCATAAAACCTTTTACTTGCATGTTACACTGAACTGGTTGTATCTTTGATACTGGTGGTTACGCTTGATTTTAACACTCCCGGACTCAAATTTATAAAATTTCAATATTTTCAAAGTCGATGGGGAGTGTTGTCATGTTTATTTCAAGATCATGCTTTGCTTAACCAAAATGGAAGTTAGGGCTTTGATGAAAATGGTTGAGGTGGAGGGACTATTCTTGTCAAAGTTTGAAACTATGTTTTAACAAAACCATCCACCTAAATCACTTTAACATGTATTACATCATTTAAGATTTTACCAAACCTTCATCCATGCTCCATATTCAAACATCAAATCCGTGTATAAACTCCTAATTTGTAAGTGTATTATGCTTCTTTGAGTGATTTTAAACAACGGTTCTTAATGGTTTACACATCCAACGGTTGGATTTTTCCTCTAAGCATGATTATGTGTTCTACGCGTAAGCGTATGATCATGTGATCATGTTTGGTTGTTTGTTGTGAAATGGGTATGTTTAAATGTATCTAATAACAATCCTTAAATCAACCCAGATAACGTTTTTAATCGTTTTTCAAGAATTAGGGTTAAAAAGAAAGGGAAAAAAAAGAAAAAGGTTACTAAAAGTTGGTGTGTGTAACAAAAAAGTTAAACTGTAAAAAAAGTTACTAAAAACTACAGCTAGATAAGGCATAAGCCAAAGTTTTGTTGAAGTCTCTTTCGGATTCTATTCAGAAGCAAAAAGAGGTTAACCCATAAATCATAAGTATAGAAGAATGGTTGTATCTCACATCCGTGATTACCAACTCAATAACATTATCTCAATGTAGTAACGTAATAACCTCGCTTAAAACTATATATTCTTACTTAATAATTATCATGTACATACTTTTATTTTTTTCAACCGCCAACTATCACGCTTTTTTTTTTTTTTTTTTTTTTTTTTTTTTTTTGATGAAACATCACGTCAATGAATAAAGTTAGGTTATCACCTATGTTTTTTTTTTAAACTCGTAGGATCGTACGAGTTTACGTGTTTACTAGCTAAAACCATGTAGGATCATGGTAGGATCGCATATGTGGTAGGATTGTAAGTAAGATCATAGGATCGACACGCGATCCGAGTTAACTTTTTTTTTTCATAATTAGTTTTGTAAAACGTTTTTAACCGATAAACATGTTGAGGTTGACGTTGTTGTTTAACTTTAACTATTGATATCATGTTGTACAAAATGTGCGAGTTAGTAGCACATAATGAGCGTTGATGAAGTTAAAATATGCTCCATAAAGTTTTTAAAATGTTTTTATGGATAGCCATATATAAATTTTAAATAATAATTCACGAGTCGTTGTTATAAGTAGAATCGCGTATATTTATTTTCATATCTCAGTAACTCGTGCTTACCATTTGATATTTATATTTCCGTTACTAATATTATAAAGTATAGGGGGTATAAAGTGTAAAGGGTTATTTGTTTTTTTCTAAAGTTATTAAAAAATATGAAAACTTATAATTTTACACTTAGCTCTATATAATTATTTAAAATTCAATCACTAAAGTTTTATTAATTACTCCCTCTTTTTTTAAGTTTCTGTTTTCATAAATTTGACACCTATGTTTTTATGCATTTTTTTCTTAACCAAATTTCTCCACCAAAATTATTAAGTTTTACCAAAACCAATTTAATTTTGACTTTCTATTGACTAATCATATTGCTCAATTTTGCCTACGTTGCAAATTCGAGCTCTCCTATTGGTTTAATTTTTTAATAAGAAGGGTTTTGCAAAAACACTCGAAATGATGTAATTCTTTTATTATATAAAAGATTAGGTAAAGTTTATAACCCAAACCCAAATTGGTCAACAGATAATTAGATGAGAAGGATACAGTAACAACATTTTTCAATGTTTGTAAACATGTGCTTTTCTTTCTAATTTCCAGCATAAATATATATTCTTCTTAACATAAACCCTAATAAGATATAACAATGAGTTTGCGGGAACATAGATTTGCTCTAAAACCGAAACAAAATCAGAAACGTTAAACATCTGCACCAAATAATGGCCTAATCAATCCACAACAGCAAACTATGACTAAAAAACTATCAGATATGGGTACAAAAATATCAGCAAACTTTCCAGGTTGAAATCATTCGGTTCTCATGTACTTAGCCTCTTCGATGCTTAAGTACACGGGGTTCCGATTGGTCACACAGACCATAGGCTCAAGCATTGGCACAACCATATCTGTCTGACGGCCTACAGCATTCACCCCACCCGCCTGACCCGCCGCAGATGTTGGCTCAGTTGGCCCAGACCCACCAACACCTGATCAGTCAGGGTTAACCACATCCGCTTGACGAGCCACTCCATTTGCATGACCGGCCTGACCCGCCACGGACCCTGACCCACTTGGCTCAGATACACCAATACCTGACCCATTAGGGTTAGCCACGCCTGATTGGTGATGGTTATGTTGGTTACCTTTTGTTTCGGCAGGTATTCGAGGCATTGAGCTTGCCCGGGCGATAATGGCATTTAAACGAATCCTTTTGGGTTGCTCTCGTTCAGACCCTGAAGTACCTTCTCCAGCAGGAGCACCAGTTGAGTTTGCAAGTTGAAGTAGCTTCAGAGTGGGTTTTAATAGGCGTCCGCTTCTCGACAGACATGAAAAAGGCACATAATTCGTGGGTTTAGTATCACTGATGGTTCTTCCAGATTCATCAGAATCCCTAGAACAGTTGATGATTTTTTTTTATTTTTTATTTTCCTTTCAAAAAAATTTTAAAAGGGTCTTTTTATTGCATATACTACGATTATGCTTATTCATTTTGTCCATTTTAGTTGTTTTCTACATGTCATAAAAAGAAGGCCCACGGCGTCATTTGAGTCATTTTGTAGCATAAAAAAGAAACTTGATAAATCGGCTTTCCCAATATTGAAATTAAATATACAAATGTCGAATATATGTTTTAAAATGGTCATAATATGGGCATAATACTTAAAGAAAGACAAAAATGTCAATTTTAATGTCTAAAAGAGTTATTTTTATAGTTCGCTACGCAGAACTGCCATTCTTGACAAGTATAGTGCTTTAAAAGGTTATTAGCCATTTTTTTATATACAAAAAGCATTGACAGGTTGGCCAACACGACCTGGCCTGGCTGGACTGTTACCCATTTTGGCCCATTTCCAAACCTTCCTGACCCATCCATTTCATGACATTAGACGAACCAAAATTGACTCCAAAGGCAACAATTAGTCATTAAAACTCATACCTATATCAGCTTCGTTTTCAGATCGAGTACCAATTCCATTATAAACAACAAGTTCATTACCTGTAAAAAAACAAGAACTAGTATTATACGACTAATGTATTACTCAAGCCCTAATTAACTTAGTCTAAAATGGTCATTTGATGTGAATAAGGTGGAGAATGCTACTAAGTTGAAAACCCTATAACACAATTACGGTAAAAATCGATCAAATACTAGATCTAAGCAAAAACACTAGCATTCAACAATCCTCAAAACAATAACAAACTATACAATCACAATCGTCATATATGACAACATATTTCAAGAATGGTATAAAGTGATTGACAAAATTTAAGAAGCGTTAGATGGATCGTTTTTTAAATGAACTTCTTTCATTTAAAAAAAGATCGATTGTCCATTTGATGCAAATAAGATGGAGAACGCTACCAAGTTGAAAAGTCCATAGCACAACTACGGAAAAAATCCATCAAATACTAGATCTATTCAAAAAACACTAGCATTCGACGATCATCAAAACAATAACAAACTATTTAATCATAACTGTCATATATGATAAAATGCTATAAAGTGATTGACAAAAACTGAAGTGTTAGATTGATCATTTTTTAAATGAACTTCTTTCATCAACCTTCCAATATTGATCAGCTTAATCGATTGATTGAAAACTAACGGTAAGATCAAGTACAATTAAGATCTTATAGCAATGAATACACATACACTGCGAGACACTATCTAAACTTTAGATCGCAAAATGGGAAGAACAAACTCACTTTTTGCTATGTGGCGGAAGTTTCAAGGTTAGATCAAGAAAGTGGTTGGCGGAAGGTTGATATACAAGAGAATGCCCTAATGTTATTGGGTTATAAAGACAAAAAGAATTTTTATGAGGTGGCGAATTAACAAATAGAAGGTTTCGATGAAAACGGAAGCCCTAGTCCACATTAGAGACACATGTAACATGGATAAACCAATAGTATAATCGCATTCAATGCTTTTGTAAACTGTACAAAAAGCTATTAGTTTTTAAGTATATAAGATGACTTGTACATTAAAAATAAAAAATAAAAAAATAAATGCAATATAGTAATTCAAATTCATATATTCATATATTTTATCATACAAAACCACAAAGTCTACATATCAAGCCGCAAAACCCACCCATGATGCAAGAAAAATCACTAACCCTCCACGGTTCTGGATTCCCGGGGCGGGAACCACTAGTCAACCTTTAAGTTTCATTTTTAATGCTTTATTCACATAATAAAAACAAAAGAAATTTGGAAATGGAAATTTTCAAATGTTCTTTTGGAGTGTAACCATTTTTGCCTGTGCACAAATCACCCCCGGCGGCCCTACAAAGAAGGTAGGTTATGCTTACAATATATCGAGAACACGAGCCACTAGCAGGAGAAAAATATTTTGGATTTCTCCAAATTAATAAAGAGACTTGACATAGGTAGTTATTGAGACTTAACCATGGCAAGCTTTTGTTATTCATATGTTTTTACTCATTTCGTCACAAAATTGTTCACCGAAATTTTAATGGGATTTTATGTTGGTCAAAAAAGCAAGAAATATATCACCATCATGTGGTAGTGAATATTTGCATGGATACTAATAACTATAAAATGTGTATAATTACTAAAAGGATTACAACAAGCCAATTCCATTAGCACATAATGTACAAAATCAAACATGCTAAACCCTAAAACTTTGACAAAACTTGATCATATGCTTCTCTTTATCCCAAAAAAAAAAAAAAAAAAAAAAAAAAAAAAAAAATCTAATAGAAAATAAAAGAACACGGATCACCAACGAATAAGAAAATCAAACAACAATTTGGTCAGAACGGCAAAACTATAATACATAATACACCATATGTAACAGTTTCTATTTTACCAACGAAGCGGCTTTCAAATCCTATATAGCACATGAAATAACGAAGTAGCGCTACAACCTCTAATGGCGTGCCACAACACCATCTATGCCATAGGTCAATTATACAAATAATATTTCTAATGTAGATAGGTGGCCTTCTATAGCAAGTAAAATGGTGATGTTACACCAAATTTTCATAGTGAATCCCGCCACCAATTTTCTCATACAGACTCAAATAAACTAGTAATCAAGTACCAAGCTTGTTACTAAAAAGTAAAGGCTTAATCTAAAACAAACTATATACTTTCCGTCACGTCCTAATGTACTTTTGTGGTCGATCAAGACCTTTTTGATAACAAAATATTATGAAACATTATTCTTTGAGTCGGTAACCTCAAACTTGTGAACTTGTAAGTTGAATAAATTCAACCCTTTAATAACTAAAAAAACTCTTGAAAACAACTTGTGAACTTGCAAGTTGAAGAAATTCAACCCTTTAATAACTACTGACCCCAAATAAGAAACACATATAAGAATCATACTTTTCCAAAACTTATAACTGTAAGACTAAATCACATATCATCCTTCAATAATTCAAAGTTGTTAATAAGCATGAAATTACTAACCGCGTGTTTGTTCTGATTCTCACTTGCAATCTTCTTTGCGTTAACTTGTACATGTTATAATCATTATGAATGTAGTCTAGACCACGAGCGTCGCGGTTCTCAAGACAAAAAGAGCAACATGTTGAAATAAATGATGGCAAATTCATTGTTGTATGGTACATAATCTGCATATTTATGTTACTTGGTTAAATCTCCACAAATTTCTTAATGAAAGTAACGTGATGAATTTTTTAAAAATTTCTTAAAGTATAGGATCCATAAGTACTCCGTACATGCCAGTACTAAAGATCAAGCTGTTGACATAACCATAACGCACATTAGCTACTAACAAACATATATACACGAATATGAAGCGAATAAGCTAAATATACCTTAGAAACAGGCTGCCTCTTCGCAGTCTTAGCATACGGGTTCAACCTCATATCTTTCGAGGGGCAGCTGCCAATTTTTTTTCCTGTGGCGTTTTGGTTTTTTCTTTTAAACAAGGGCTGTTGTGGTTGGTTTGAAAGAAAGAAAGCAAAGGGTTTCAATTTGTGTGTAGATTCGGTTATTACAAGCAACAAGAAAGATTAATTTTTTTATTGGGTTGAGTGAAAAGTGGAGATGTGACTGCAAGAGAAAGAGTGGTGGCTGCTGAAAAAGAGATTAGGGTTGTCAGTTGTGTGTCAGTAATTTTAGAGGTTTATATAATACGAAAATATTGAGTTTTTTTTTAGAGTGACTAGTATTTTTAAAAAGTATTTTGTTAAGAATATATTACAAAAACACAATAATGAGAGGAGGAAGAGAGGATTATTATTATGTAGTGATCCAAGAAGTTACAAGAGTGTATCTATTTATAGGATAGATGATTACATGTAAACCTAATGGGCCGGGCTATTAAGCTAATAGTTAATAGACATAAGCCCATAATATTAAATTACAACACTCCTCATTGGATATTCATTGTTTCTACGCTCTAGACCGCCTCACTAAAAACTTAATCAAGAAAAAACCAAGTGGGATAAAAAAAATTGATGAAGGGAAAAAGAGTGCAGTGCGCATAATTCTCCTCCTCTATTTGATGTATATCTTTCAAGCGCCGAAAATCAGTCTTCGGAAGCAGTTTTTCAGATACTTTTGTTGGCAAAGATTTTGTAATTAATTCCATCGAATTATTGATGTTAAGAACATGTCCCGCAAAGATGACAAAATACGTAGCTTCCAAACCAATATCAAATGCATTGGGTTGAAAATATACATTGCTAATAAACTCCATGACGCATATGAATTATAAAAGCATCGGTTGCACTTATGTATGGCAATTGAGGACCAATCATTTTATAGAGAAATGTGCAAAAGCAATTCATATAATATGTTCAAATAGTTTTTATCCATAAAAGGATTCATTCAATTAAATCAAGTAGAGTTCTTGAGAACTTTATTAATTGCTTCAAGAAGTTGACGTTTCTAGACATACTTAAGGCATTATAGATCCTTTATCGAATATGAGAGCTCTAATAAAACTCATTTAGAGCTAACTAAATACATCTATATTGACTGTCTCACAAAATATCAATAAGATATTTACATCCACCACGAGACAATATGTCTTTTAATAATCAACTTCATATTTTTATAAATTTGTTTAATCACACTTCATGTCTTAAAAGACATAACTTTAGAGCTCTTACGGACAAAGACTCATGTATATCCAATATATTTTACACATTCATGTGTATGGACATCATGTCCCAGTACTTCTCATATTTCTACGAGATTGCATCTTTTCAAGTTGGCCAATCGTTTGATTGAGCGCAGTTGTGAATAACAATTTGATTTATGATCCTCATTATGCATAATAGCAAGCGCTATATTGTATGTAAACAAATTTATCGACATCGTTTTCTTTCGATTCCATATGATTTTAGAAATCATAGAATTTATTGAGATCTCATTAGCTATTTGAAGTTCATTTGGAACCTTCATGCCTAGTGTCTCTTTGTGAGACTATGATGGGGGTCTTTTATACCTCGACTAACGATCTTATTTTCATGCTCCATATTTTCATCAAGGATTTTAGTTTTGATCGACTAGTCTATCATGCTTGAGGCATTTCATAACAAACAATGTCCTTGAGGGACAAAGTATAACTTGGAGCATGAGTAGCTGAAATTTTTTGGCCAATGTATATGTATGGCTATTAGATTATTCATTGAATATAAATTCATAAAATTTATTTTGAGGATCAATAGAATATGATTATTCATTCCGAAATTTCAACTACTTTTTCTCTCCTCCTGAAGGGATTATCCTTCTTCTATATCCCATATATGTGCATTTAGGTGGACTAATCTGAGTACATATTGTACAAAAGAAATTGAAATGGGAGATACTTGGTTTCTAACCAAACCCAATTATAAAGGGAGGCTTTATAACAAAATGTTCGCATGATGCTAAATATAGTATGGCCCCATACAACAACAAAGAGATTTTACTCTTGAAGATATCCGTTGTGATGTCGACATTTACCGAAGCCAAAGATATCCGTTGTAAGTGATTGTGTTTCACTTGCAGGTTATAAAATTTTGATTGTGTATCTGAAATGTGTTTGTGAAATGTGATTGTGCTTCACTTGCGGGTTATAACAATGAAATCGAATCTTCACTATTACATGATAGACTCCCCCTTTTTTTGCAAATTCTAATACAAACTTAGAAAGAAAAAAGAAAAAGACACAAACTTAAAAAAAAGGATCACACAAAAGTGAAAAGAAGAAAGAAAAAAGAAACACGTAAAACAAAACAAAAAACTTTAGTACAAATAGGAAGGGGGGAGATGTTTGGGGGTAGGGAGGTTCTTATAGTATGACCCTTGTGGTTTTTGGTGTTTGGGTTGGGAACTTGGGATACTCTGAGTGTGTCTTAAAGCTCTTGAGTGAGTTTTTTTTTTTTTTTTTTTTTTTGCCCATTGGATTTGGGGATTGTGGATCGTTTGATGATGATCTGAGTGGGAGTTGAATAAGTGCTTTAATTGGTTGATTCATTAAGTTGTGGATTGGGAGATTAAAAGGGACCACGTAGTAAAGAATTTGGGCCAAGACTTTAAAGCTTAAACTAAAAGCCCAAAATGGAGGTTTAAGATTGTTTAATAAGAAAGAAAGAAAACTTTGTAGTTAGTAAATGACGAATGAAATTGTATGATATACAAATGAGTTTAAATAATGATAGCAACTTATGTGTAAAATGTTTATACATTATATTTTTTATATTAAAAGCTAATTTAGTTGGTTCAAACTTGATAGCTAGTTTTGTCTAATAAGATTTCATTGTCATTAGTAGTTTATAAATAGTTTTAAAACAAGGCCAAAACTCTAAATGACTTATATTTTAAATCTTCTCACATTGCATGAAAAATTAAAATGAGATTGAATTCTAACCACATATTATAAATTAACGGGAGAAATTTATGAAGAGATGAACCTATTTTGGCAAATGCATCTGAAATGTGTGATTGTAATTTCTTCTCTCTCTTTACATTTTAATTTTACTTCTTATTTGATCCTAACTTTGTGTGTGGTACCAAATCATTTGAGGCATCCGAAGGTTTTATTTATTCCTTTTACTAAAATGAACCGAGGTTTTAGTGAAGACATTGGTTTAAACCACTAGTTCAGGTCTGATTACTTTTTTGGGTTAAACCTATTGTTGTTGCTAACAAGTCCTCTAGACAGGTAAGTGCTTCTAGGCCATTTGGTATCATGAAACCTTTGATTGTATGCCATTTGTTGTGGAGTGATTGTTAAATGAATATGTGTGCAGTATTGTTTTGGTATGCAAAATAGAAATGTGCGAGAAAATATGGAGGAAAAGGTAATGCATAAAATAATCATATTGATTGATATAAACGAAATTACAATATCCTATATATAGGTTATGAAGGGTATGAGTCAAAAGTTGTGATGGTTCAAAGGATAAGGCAGTTATGCCTTTAACAACCTTAACTGTCATCATAACTGCCCCTTCTGTAACAAAGTAAACGACCAACAGGCATGGTCAATGTTATATCTAAGTGGCTCTAGCCACATCTAATCTAGGCTGCAGTCACATGATCATTTGATCATGGCTGCTATATTTCTTAAGTACTTACAAACAAAATAAAGCATTGTCTATACATAAACAGAAAGTATAAAATCCAGATTTGGACTTAAGTGATTTCCAACATTCCTCCCTAAGGACAAATGCTGATTCTTCTTGTCTTCATCTCGGTTACGATCGGATGATGATTGTGAAATCATCACCGCCATAATCTCCATAGGTCTTGAGCTTCGTCCATCCTCTCTTCCAATCTATTGTTTGTTTCAGATTTGCTGTTGAGATCTTCGAGTATCACACGAAATGCTCCAACTTCATGTCTTCCTACTTGTTCTTGGGCTCTTCTTTTGGAATCCCTCCAATGCATTTTCCCATGCTCCCTGATTCAGTCCTTGAGGCGCTTGCAATTCTGTAATAAGATATAAAGGCATCCAAATATATGTTGTAGATTGTTTTAATCTCTTGGCCATTTTTCTTTTCTAGGCCAAATATTTTAGCAATGAAATCAAACTCTTGTGAGAATATCACACTGAGGTATCCCCCAAGTGTGTTCACAATCTTATAAAGGTCCATTAAATGGATCTCTTTATCTTGTATTTTTGGTGGAATAGGGCCTGGTATATCCCTATTTAAGTAGACAGTAAAAAACCATATATATGCTTTGTTAAAGGCTTCTCTAAATCTGTCCCATTCTTGGCTAATTAAATTATCATTTTGAATTAAGTCAAGAAATGAAACAAGATCTTTAAAAGAGGAAATGGTAATAGGATAATTTACACCTTTGACACAGATGTGTTCATCTTGTTTTGATGTGGTGTTCATATGATCCTCCTCTTTCTTCTCCATAGAAATTTCTGCAAGTAATTTGTAGAAGTTCTCCATGTACATGTTCTGTTTATGGTTCATTTTGTTTGGATCAAAACAGCAATCTTTAGGATCTTTGAACATGGGGATGGGCCTGCATCTGTTGCCCTTAAAAGTGAGTTCCAGTCCGTGCAATTCTAGTGGTCTTGCAGACAAGATGTTTAGAGAAACATCTGGTGTGCAGTGCACACCAGGAATGATAAGAATATCATTCTTAATCCTGATTTGGACTTCTCCTACCCCATGAATAAACATAAGTTTATGTTGTTCATGCATTTTCTCAACAGAAAACCTTTCCTTTATCTTGGCAAACAAGTTCAGATTTGAACAAACATGCTTGTCCAATTTGTTGCTGATGTACCATATGTCATTCCATCCTCCTTCATCAGTGGCTTCAACCATGAAATCTGTAGAGAAATGTATGAATTCTGGGTAGTCAATCTGAACTTTAGTGCCTTCTGTCTTCTCCTTCTCCATTGGTTCTGCATCATGCTTGTTTTCTTCTTTCTTTGGACAATTTGCAGAGATGTGTCCTCTCATACCACAACCAAAGCATATATATCTCTTATGCTTTTCTGTGTTGGGTATCTGTGGCCTTGGCAGTGCCTTGTTATGGGCTTCAATGTCCATTAATTTTTTCTTTAGCATGGTCTTGCATTCATGAGACAGTTGTCTCATGCATCTTCCAATCCTTGTACTGCTTTCCCTTTCAATTTGTCTTGCTATAAAATCTCTTTGGAATCTTGTTGGCAAATTTCTCCCAGAGCTTTTACTCTGATGCCATTTATTGTTGTTGCTAACAAGTCCTCTAGACAGGTAAGTGCTTCTAGGCCATTTGGTATCATGAAACCTTTGATTGTATGCCATTTGTTGTGCAGTGATTGTTAAATAATATGTGTGCAATATTGTTTTTGGTATGCAAAATAGAAATGTGCAGGAAAATATGGAGGGAAAAGGTAATGCATAAAATAACTGTTATTGATTGATATAAAACAAAATTACAATATCCTATATATAGGTTATGAAGGGGTATGAGTCAAAAGTTGTGATGGTTCAAAGGATAAGGCAGTTATGCCTTTTACAACCTTAACTGCCATCATAACTGCCCCTTCTATAAATAAGTAAACGACATACAGGCATGGTCAATGTTATATCTAAGTGGCTCTAGCCACATCTAATCTAGGATGCAGTCACATGATCATTTGATCATGGCTGCTATATGTCGTAAGTACTTACAAACAATATAAAGCATTGTCTATACATAAACAGAAAGTATAAAATCCAGTATTTAGACATAAGTGATTTCCAACAAAACCAGTTAGGACTATGTAAGTACCCATCCCTAACCAGAACCAGCCATGCTTTCACTAAACTGCTAATACACTCCTAAATAACTTTCTTACGGAAGAGGCCAAAATCCTAACGAAAATTGTTCCTTTTACAGATGATTCATGGACATTTGTTTATCAAAATCACTAATGATTTCTCCAGAGTTATAGTGAATTAGGGATAATCCCTGTCAATAGCCAATGTCTTCTGACATGAGTAACATGTACCGGAATCCATAATGCCAAACAAACGGTTTTTTTACAGTTTACTCTAAATATTATAATCACAGACAGAATTGGTCGACTGAAAAACCGTTAGATACAAAAGATAGAGTACCAACATTTTTCAATATTTGTAACCATGCGATTTTCTTTCTAATTTCTAGCATAAGTTACATTTTTCTTAATATAAAGCCTAATAAGATATAACTATCAGTTTTGACGGGAACATAGATTTGCTCTAAAAACTGAAACAAAATCAGAAAAATTAAACATCTGCACCAAATAATGGCGGCCTAATCATTCCACAACAGCAAACTTTCCACGCAGAACTCATTCGGTTCTCATGTACTTCTTAGCCTCTTCAATTGTGAGGTCCATGGGGTTCCGACTGGTCACACAGACCATAGGCTCAAGGAATGGCACAACCATATCCATCTGATGGTCTACAGCATTAGCCCCACTAGCCTGACCCGTAGCAGATATTGGCTCAGTTGGCCCAGACCCACCAACACCTGACCCGTCAAGGTTAACCACATCCACTTGACGAGCCACACCATTCACTCCACTGTCCTGACCCACCACAGACCCTGATCCACTTGATCTTTCCAGGGCGATAGTGGCATTTAAACGACGCTTTTTGGATTGCTCTTGTTTAGACCCGCAAGTACCTTTGCCAGCAGGAGCATCAGTTGCGTTTGCAAGTTGAAGTAGCTTATGCGTGGGTTTCAATAGGCGTCCACGGCTTGATAAACCTGGACGGGGCATAGAATCCGTGGGTTCAGTGTTGCTAATGGTTCTTCCAGTATGATCAGAATCAATGGAAAAGTTGATGAACGTACCTGCATTTATAGTCGTTGCCAATGCTATTATTATATGATTTTTATTGCATATAATACGATTATGCTTATTCATAAAATAGGAACTTTATGCCATAAAAAGATGGCCCAAGGCCCCATTTGAGTCATTTTGTTAGCATAAAAAAGGAACTTGATGTCGGCTTTCCAAATATAGAAATTAAGTGTACAAATGTCGAATATATGTTATACGTATAAAAATGCCGCATTAATCTATAGTATAGGAAGATGTGTTAAGGGATGGGTTATAAATGTCTGAAACAAGACACAAAATGACTCGAATGTAAAGAAAATGCAGAATGACAAACTGAGACAAATGAAAAGTTGCAGCAGTTGATAATTTTGAAAATATTCTTTATATTGCTAGCTAAAATTAACTCTTACGAAATTTTATTATGATTATATCATTGTATTAGGAGTTCTGGTATATTACTTCCATTATTACTTGAGTCATTCTCCTAGCTAGATTTATCACAGGCTTTTCTGATTTGCTAACCAGATTTGCGACTTTCCTACTAAAGGTTTGTAGGACGCAAAATAGTATACCAGCAGATATCGAATTTATAAAAGAATGTACCTCTGACAGCATCAAGTGCTTCAATTTGAGCACCTTCATCAACACTATCTTCATTTCGGCAAGAAGGTACGTTTGCCAATTCCATCAAAGAATTTGAAGCGGAATCATTGCCGATGTTACCGACATTCCCTACATTCGCAGTCATTGCCGGTGATATAATTTATGAATAAAAAAGGTGTTCTTTTGATGTAACTTTAACATTACTATTATTACCTATATATAAATGTCAGTATAAAACATAATGACTAATAAAACAGATAGTAACACTTTATATCAACATTATGTTTATGTTAAAATTTATAACTCGGATAACCGCAGTATTTTGATAAAATTGTCCTGTTCCGCCTACCGGCATTCAACATTATATATAAATATGTCAGTTTTAAACCACTCAATTATTAACATTTGTATATAAAGAATAATTATCTTCAAATGCCAGCTTTTAAAGGGTCTCGAACAAAATGACCCAAATGAAAATATATTCGCTAAAATTGGACAAAAGAAAAATAGATTGGATACATGCCACGAGAAAAAATAAAAATAAAATAAAAATACACTATTAAAAGTTGCATCAAATATTCTAGATGTATCGAAGTCCAACGGTCAAGCATGTAATAAACTAGAAAAGAAATGGATCAACTGGTCAAACATGTCAAAACTCATGCAAAGTTTTCTCAAAGGGTTCAACCCAAGTCACTTAATTTTAAAATATTAGATTAGTATTCGTTATAATTTGTACCTTCAGCAGCTTCACTTTTACAAAAGAAAAAAAAAAGACGTATATTCTTTCATCAGCATCAAATTGACATATACAACCAAGAATTACTAGCATTTGTAGTCATCAAAAAAAAATTAATTCGATTTAGTTATAAAAAGTAAACATGTTTCTGTCCATTTAAATCAGACAGACTTATTTTGGGTCTCTACTTTGCTAACATGAATTGTAATTTTCCAACAAAAGTTGTAAGACAAAAATTACTGCATAAGTGAATACCAATTTTACAAGAGATGCGTACCTCTAGCCAAACCAGAATTGTGATAACTCTCCAAAGACTCCAGAATTGCGACATTCAATTGACTTTCATATTCAATCTCAGCACCTTCAAATGCAAAAGTTATTATAGAAATTCCTGTTACTTAAAAAAAAAAAAAAAAAAAAAAAAAAAAAAAAAAAAAAGAGGCGTGTATAATCACCATTCACCAATATAACCTTTTGTATGAGCGTGTGTTAGATGAAATATGGACTTTTGATACATGTTTAGTAATCTAGTTCATTTAAATTCAGACAACAAAAAAATCCATACCAGCATCATCCTCAGAAGCGGTTTCACTTCCACTGGGAAAATCCATCTCTATATCTGTAAAAGAAATAAGGGAATCATATTTGAAGCGGAATCATTTCCAATGTTACCTACATTCCCTACATTCTCAATCATTTCCGGTGTCATAATTTACGATGTAAACTTTAACATAACTATTATTACCTATATATGTGGCAGTTTTAAAACATTTTATCAAATTGTTATTATCATTTTGTTTGAAAAAATGACTTATAAAACAGATAATAACACTTTATATCAACATTATGTCATTCTGTGTATGTCACAAATTTTAGATAACAGTATTCTAAATAAATTGTCCTGTTCTGGCCTTCCGGGAATTTAACATTATATATAAATATGTCAGTTTTTAAAACACAAAATTATTCAACATTTATATATAAAGAATTATCAACTTCGAAATGCCAGCTTTAAAGGGTTTCCGAGCAAAATGACCCAACTAAAATACATTGGCTAAAAATGGACAAAAGAATAAATACATTGAATGCCAAGCAAAATAAAAATAATAAAACCACATTAAAAAGTTGCTTTAAAGTTATGAAAATAAAATATGGGTCAAAATTTTTAAATGTATTCAAGTCCAACGGTCAAGCATGTAATAAACTAAAAAGAAATGGATCAATTGGGTCAAACAAGTCAAAACTCGTCCAAAATTTTCTCAAAGGCTTCAACCCACCCACGTCGCTTTATTTTCAGCAGCTTCACTTTCAGATTGAGTAACAAAAACAACGAATATTCTTTCAGTAGCATCAAATTGACATATACAACCAAGAATTACTTGCATTTGAAGTCGTCAAAAGAATAAATGGATTTAGTTATAAAAAGTGAACATGTTTTGTTCCGTTTAACTCGGAGTCTCGGACAGACTTATTTGGGGTCTCTACTTTGCTAACACGAATTGTAATTTTCCAACAACGTTGTAAGACAAAATTAGTACCTAAGCAAATATCAATTTTAAAGACAGACGTACCTCCAGACAAACCGTTAGAGTCCGTAAAGCATGTCTATTCAAATTTTGTCCAACAATGTTTGTGTTGTAACTCTTCAAAGACTCCAGAATTGCGACATTCAATTGTCTGTCATATTCTAAGTCAGCACCTGCAAATGCATAAGTTATTATTTTGGATCCCGTTACTTCTATAAAAACAAACAGATGTATAATTACCATTATAACCTTATGTATGAGCCTGTGTTAGATGAAATAGGGACTTTTTATACATGTTCAGTACGATTTAGTTCATTTAAATTCAGACAACAAAAAAAATCCATACCAGCATCATCCTCAGAATCGGTTTCACTTCCGCTGGGAAAATCCATCTCTATGTCTGTAAAAGAAATAAGGGAATCATATTTTGTTAATTAGCATCAGATGACATATACAATAAACATACTAGGATTAAATGCAGGGGCGGAGCCAGAACTTTATTGTCAAGGAGGCAAAATATGATAATTTTTAGAAACTGCACTAAAAATTGGTCTTTTAGGCGGGGGTCAAATTACAAAAATAGCCGAAAATTTACACTATACATTTTTTCCCCGGAGGGTCACATGACCCTCCGCACCCTCCTTTATCTCCGCCACTAATTAAATGTTGGTATGAATTGATAAGTCAAAGAATTGCTAGTTCTGAAATTTGCCTAAATTTGAAGATAAGCCCATCGACTTTGTATTTGTATGATTATATGACTTAACTTAAAAATTCCACAAAAATGTGTTTTTTGACACACACACACACACACACACACACAAATGCTTTTATGAATTATGTTAATGGTCAGATGAACAAATAATCCCAAATTCGTACTAGCTGCAAAGATTACATTTCTATACAAATTTAATTTTTGAAAATTTACACTATACATTTTTTCGCCGGAGGGTCACATGCCCTCCGCACCCTCCTTTATCTCCGCCACTAATTAAATGTTGGTATGAATTGATAAGTCAAAGAATTGCTAGTTCTGAAATTTGCCTAAATTTGAAGATAAGCCCATCGACTTTGTATTTGTATGATTATATGACTTAACTTAAAAATTCCACAAAAATGTCTTTTTTGACACACACACACACACACACACACACACACACACAAATGCTTTTATGAATTATGTTAATGGTCAGATGAACAAATAATCCCAAATTGCATTACTAGCTGCAAAGATTACATTTCTATACAAATTTTACGTTTTCTTGCCATTATTTATCTATTAGTTTCTTAGATAATCAAAAATTTGCAGATGCCCATATAACTTATATTGTATTTAATTAATATACCTGAAGGAATCTCATGTGCAACCGCTTTCCCTATCCTCCTTCGCTCAGCTTCATTAGCTGTCAAAAAACAAACAGATGTAGCAGCTTTTCTATTTTACCAATGTAAGTGGCTTTCGAATCCTATTGTGCCACAACACCATTTATGCCATAGGTCAATTATACAAATAATATTTCTAATCTAGATAAGTGGACTTCTGTAGCAAGTAAAATGGTGTAGTTACACCAAATTTATCATAATGTCTCCACGCCATCAATTTTTTCTTACAGGGTTACTCACATAAACTAGTAACAGAGTGTACTCAAAATGTAAAGGCTTATCCTAAAAACAAACTCTATACTTTCCATCACGTCCTAATCTAACTTGGTGGTCGATCCAGACCTTTTTTTTTTGTTAACAAAATATTATGAAACTTTATTCTTTTGAGTCGTTAACCTCAAACTTCATTATTAACAACCAATTAAATCCCAAAACTTGTTTCGTTTTCAAATTTTAACAAACAAAATCCCATTTCGAGACTAATTAACTACAAATACTCCTAAGAACTTAACAACAATTTTTTAGTAACCCTGGCTTTCGACCTTTTGGCCGACTAAGTCACGCAACCTGCCACCACAGACTCACACAAAACATCTTCAACGGGTGTTTGTTAATTGTTAATGGTTAGATGAACACATAATCAAATTCATACTAGCTGTAAAGATTACCTTTTTTGCCAATTTCCATTTTCTTGATATTTTATTAATTAGTTTCTTAGATAATCAAAAAAATCAGACGCCCATATAACCTATTATGTGATTACTCATCAAAACTTCAATCAATAAAAGCACAGCCAAACACTATTTTATATATTAAATTTAATGAATATACCTGAAGGAATCTCATGTGCAACCGCTTTCCCTTTCCTCCTTCGCTCAGCTTCATAAGCTGTCAAAAAACAAACAGATGTCACCATTATAACCCTATGTATAAGCTTGTTTAGAACGATTTAGTTCAGACAAGGAAAGTCCATACCTGCGTCATCTTCAGAATCGGTCTCGCTTCCACGAGAAATATCTATCGATATTGCTGTAAAAACAAGGAATAATATTTTGTTTATTAGCATCAAAGCACATATACAATAAACATACTACAATCACATAGTATTAATTTTTATTTGTTAAATCTTGTTTACCGGAGTTGAAACAGGAATCCCTAATCGATAAAAACAAAATCTAACAAATAAAAAATTACACTATGTTGTTCCACAATTTGCCAACATCAACTGTTCTTTCTATATTTGGCAGTATAGGACTAAATAAAAATTTTCATCCTTGAGGTATTTTAAAGTTTACGGATTTCATCCCTAGAATAATTTAGTAACAAAAATTAAGTTAAAAATGCACGCTCTTACACATTAAAACAGCCTAACTTAGCATGCGAGATATCGTATCCATCAAATGCTTGGCACATGAGACGCAAATTGGTCACTTCACCAACACATGATGATCTATTGTTAAAATCACATGTCAAACTATTTAAGATCATTATTATTGTTAGTTCAACAATTATACAAAATAATTTCAATCAAACCCTTTACTAGACAATGTTCCTAAAATATAACTTTTGTGGATATTCATATTTATATGCATACTAGATTATTAATTGTATACCTCGATGATTTTCATCCACAAAATTGTCTGCCTCTGTATTCCTTCTTGTTGAAGCTGTCAAAAAAACAAGACCGATAATCTGAAAAATCAGTATTAAACAATATATTTATAATTAAAATTTTATTTTCTACATGGAATTCACTGTCACTTACATTCAGGAGCTTCCACAATCTGTCTACCTCGTCTATTGGACAAAGGTACTGCATGATAGATCAATGTTACGTGAATATTCACATATCTCTCCAAATGGCCAGCATTTTGATGGATCTTGAATCTTTGGTGCTCAACATATGTCCTGTGATATCATTAAGATTAGCAATGATTTAATAAAAAATACTGTAATTTTGGTTTGTTTTGGCTTTCGCCTATACTAATAAGGGTAATTGGTTATAACAAATGAGAACAAAGGCCTGTGGTTGTGAATTTTGGAAGTGATTTTGCGATATTCAATCCAATTGTTGTTTTGTTATTTGTAATGCCTCAAACAAAACCCAAAATGCTTCACCGTTTTGTTTACAAAATGCCTCAAATAAAACATAAAGCCATCTTTTTGATAATTCAGATGTGCAAAATCAAGTATAGTGACCAAAACCGGACGAATGAAGAAGTATTTTGTGCATAAAACATAGCCCTAAAAAATGAACAAACATACATTGTTTTGTGAAAAGTCGAGAGATTTTGTAAATGAAATGAAGTCTCTCTCAACTCTCAAGTTAAAATAAAAGAAAAAGCAGATAGGTAACATTTTTTTATTTTTACATTATCAATTTCAAAATCAGGGAACCAAATTCAAAACGCAAATCCAGACACCCCTAATCTAAATAAGCTTAAACCCAATGGCGAAGTGTTAGTAGCTAGCAGCCCTTCACCAAAGAGTGAATATTTGATATACGATACAATCGTTGTTGCATATCAAACCCCACAATAAGAGATGACGGAAACAAATAAATTTGCAATTAAAACAATATCTTGAAGCTCAAACGCACATAGAAAAGAGTAAAACATGCTTAAAAAGCTATTTTCAAGTCCACACATTTTGTAGCAGCCCTAATTTTTTTTTTTTTTTTTTTTTTTTTTTTTTTTGTGAAAAGTCGAGATTTTGTAAATGAAATGAAGTCTCTCTCAAGTTAAATTAAAAGAAAAATCAGATAGTAACATTTGTTTACTTTTCCATAATCAATTTCAAAATCAGGTAACCAAATTCAAGACGCAAATCCAAACACCCCTAATCTAAATAAGCTTAAACCCAATGGCGAAGTGTTAGTAGCTGCCCTTCACCAAAGAGTGAATATTTGATATACGATACAATCTGTGTTGCATATCCAACCCCACAATAAGGGATGACGTACACTAATAAATATGCAATTAAAAACAATATCTTGAAGCTCAAACGTACATATAGAAAAGTAAGAACATCCTTAAAAAAGCTATTTTCAAGTCCACACATACCGAATGTGGAAGTTGCTTGGTGCAGGCGTTCGAAGATTGTCCATTTGAGACAAATAAGATGGAGAATGCTACTAAGTTGAAAACCCTGTAACACAATCACGGAAAAAATCCATCAAATACCAAATCTAAGCAAAAACACTAGCATTTAACGATCATCAAACCAATAGAAAACTATAAAATAAATGTCATAAATAAGAACACAAATCTAAAATGATATAAAGTGATTGACAAAACTTAAGAAGCGTTGAATCGATCGTTTTTTAAATGAACTTCTTAAATCAACCTTTCATTATTGATCAAGTTAATCGATTGATTGAAAACTAAAGGTAAGATCAAGTACAATTAAGATGTTATTGCAATGAATACACATCTAAACCTTAGATCACAAAATGGGAGTAAAAAAAGGAAGAACAAACTCACTTTTTGCTGTGAGGCGGATATTTCCAGGTTAGGTCAACAATGTGGTTGGCGGAAGGTTGAGATACAAGAGAATGCGCTAATGTTATTGGTTTATATAGACAAAAAAAAATTGATGAGGTGGCGGATAACGATTAGAAGGTTTCGTATTCACACGTAAGCCCTAGTCCACATAAAGTAGAAAGGATAAACCAATAGTATAATCGCATTCAATGCTTTCGTAAAATGTACAAAAAGCTATTAATTTTTGAAATATGAGATGATTTGTACATAAAAAAATAAATTGAATGCGATGAAACAATTCAAATTCATATATTTTTTCATAAAAACCCTATCCGAGTATATAATAGTTTTGGATTACCGGGGCGAGTACATATCAACATATCGATATTTCCACCTATTCCTATTTGTCCTTATAAACGAATATCCTTTTAAAGTTGTAAAAATGAAACTCAAAATTAATAAGGACTTGTCATAGGTCATTAGTGAGACTTAACCATGTAATGGCGTGCTTTTTTTTATTCACATGTTTTATTCATACCGTCACAAAATTAGTGTCCAAAAATTCATTTATTAATACTTTTGATTTTTGCAAAAGCAAAAAATAAAATAAAATAAAATAATAATAATAATAATAATAATAATAAAATAAAATAAAATAAAGTTTTTGACATTTAATTTATGCTTTCATTTAGCTTTGTAAATTATTATTTTAATTACCGATCTTCAAATATTCATTAGATATGATGTAGACTTAGTTGGTCGTTGAGATTTATTGATGAAATAACACTAACTAGTTTTAATTTGGCGAACTTAAATAATTCAAACTTCCATTTTAAATAGTAGACAATTAATTTGGGACATCTTATAATGGTACGAAGAACCATAATATTTGGACGGAAGGAGTATCATGTTATGTGTTTCATACTTTCATATGTTCCACCCTAATATCTATATTTCCACATCCCTACGATTTTCCAATTTACTAACAAGTGATGTACGCACCGTTAGAAAATCTAGGATTTCGTAGTAAAAAAATGTTACTCTAGTTACTCCTTCAAGAATTCTTGTTAGTTTTTATCTTGGAGCACAACATGATCCAACATTATCCACCAATGTTTAGATGGAATTTTATGTTGGCCGAAAAAGCGACACTTATATCACCATCATGTGGTAGTGAATATTTGCATGGGTACCAATAACTATAAAACGTTAAAGAAATGATTACTAAAAAGATAACAATAAGCCAATTCCATTAGCACATAGTGTACAAATCAAACACGCTAAACCCTCACAATTTTCACAAAACCATGATCATATGCATCTCTTTATCCCAAAAAAAAGTAATAGAAAAACAATTAACAAAGACGGCTCACCAATGAATAAGAAAACCAAACAGCAATTTGGTACTCAAAAGGCAAAACTGTATTACATAATATACCATATGTAACATTTTTTCTATTTTTTACCAATGTAAGTGGCTTTCGAATCATATATAGCACATGAAATAACAAAAGTGGAGCTAGAACTTTTAATGTTGCGTCACAATACCGTTTTTGCCATAGGTCAATTATAAAAGTAATATTTATAATCTAGATAAATGGCCTTCTTTAGCAAGTAAAATGGTCACATTACACTGAATTATCATAATGGTTCCACGCCACCAATTTTCTCATAAAGGGCCACTCACATAAACTAGTAGAGTACAAGTTTGTTACTAAAAAAGTAAAGGCTTATTCTAAAAACAAACTCTATACTTTCCATCTCGTCCTAATGTACTTTCGTGGTTGATCCATACCTTTTTTTTGTTAATAAAATATTATGAAACTTTATTTTCGGTCGTTAACCTCAAACTTTATTATTAAAAAGCAATTAAATCCCAAAACTTGTTTTGTTTTCAAATTTTAACAAACTAAATCCCATTTCGAACTTAATCAATCACAAAAATACTTCTAAGAACTTAACAACAATATTTTTTGGTAACCATGGTTTTCAACCTTATGGCCGACTAAGTCACGAGGCTTCAACCCACCACCACATACTCAAACCACGTAAAGCCCTCCACTTAACCACATTTTTGGTAAATATATATAGATTTTTCTTTTCCTTAAAATAATCCCAACCTTATTTGCTCATATACACCAATATTTGGCAAAATGCTCTCAAAATTTAGTAAAATAAACCCACGTAGAAAAACATCTTCAAAGGGTGTTTGTTAAACCTTATTATTGGGCTTATGAGCATTCGCCTTAATATGTATTGGTTTATGACCTTATTGACTTAAAATGGAACTAAGACAGAAAAAATCGGCTTATGATATACTCCGTATAAGTTAATTGAGATAATAAGCTTAGGGGGGTGTTTACATTTAAGCTTGTCATTGGCTTACCGAACTTATCTGTTTTCGGCTTATATTTCATAAGCTCAATTTTTTCGGCTTATTTGAAACTTCTGGGATTAAAGAAGTTTTGTTATGACATAATAAACTTATATAAGCCCGTGACGTCCCAAAATAAGAAAAACAAACACCCCTTGTCTCCGCCAAGGCCGAAACGGATAAGCGATAAAATAAGGTTAAACAAACACCCATTAATCAAATAGGCACAGTTACACAAGATCAATGTTCAATAACATTATAGTAATACATATCAAAACAAGAATATAAAACATACTTCATAATATAAAAGCTGGGATTATAAAAAGATCATGGACCTCATGATGTATTGGAAATTGTTGGAAAGCGTTGAAGGGTTTTGTGAAGAATCGAAAATAATGAAAATCCTTGAAGGCTTTTCATTTTCCTTCAGAATGCCCTAATGTTATTGGTTTATAAAGACAAAAAAATATTTTTTATGAGGTGGCGGATTTAACAAATAGAAGGTTTCGTAAGAAAACGGAAGCCCTAGTTCACATTAGAGACACATGTAACATGGATAAACCAATAGTATAATCGCATTCAATGCTTTGTAAACTGTACAAAAAGCTATTAGTTTTTAAGTATATAAGATGACTTGTACATTAAAAGTGAAAAAATAAAAAATAAATGCAATATAGTAATTCAAATTCATATATTTTATCATACAAAACCCCATCGAGTTTCGATGACCACGTAAACCACAAAGTCTACATATCAAGCCGCAAAACCCACCCATGATGCAAGAAAATCACTAACCCTCCACGGTTTTGGATTCCCTAAGGCACCACTAGTCAACCTTAAGTTTCAATTTTAATGGTTTATTCACATTATAAAAACAAAAGAAATAAGGAAATGGAAATTTTCAAATGTTCTTTGAGTGTAACCATTTTTGGCGGTGCACAATCACCCCCGGCGGCCCTACAAAGAAGGTAGGTTATGCTTACAATATATCGAGGAGCCACTAGCATGAGAAAAATATTTCAGATTTCTCCGTCAACACATCAAGATATTTCCACCTATTCCTCTTTGTCCTTATAATAGAATATCCTTTTAAAGTTGTAACAATGTAACTCCAAATTAATAAAGAGACATGACATAGGTAGTTATTGAGACTTAACCATGGCATGCTTTTGATATTCATATGTTTTTACTCATTTTGTCACAAAAATTTTCACCGAAATTTTAATGGGATTTTATGTGGTAGTGAATATTTGATGGATACTGATAACTATAAAACGTGTATAATTACTAAAAGGATTACAACAAGCCAATTCCATTAGCACATAGTGTACAAAATCAAACATGCTAAACCCTAAAAACTTTAACAAAAACTTGATCATATGCATCTCTTTATCCCAAAAAAACTAATAGAAAATAAAAGAACACGGATCACCAACAAATAAGAAAATCAAACAAGAATTTGGTACTGTAACGGCAAAACTACAATACATAATATACCATATGTAAGAGTTTCTGTTTTACCGACGTAAGCGGCTTTCAAATCCTATATAGCACATGAAATAACGAAGTAGCGCTACAACCTCTATCGGCAATGATACGAACCTATCCCATACTAGGCTCAGATCGATGTTCATAAGTCAAATGTAGAACTCACCAAAGCTAGCTTTTGAGTGAGTTCTACACTGACTTATGAACATCGACATCTGAGCCTAGTATGGGATAGGTTCATATCAATTGGTATCAAAGCTAGCCCTACCTTTCGAGGTTCCAACACTCGGAGTGGAGGCCTATGGGTGGTGGCACTGGGTGGTGGCTTGGACCCGAAAGAAGGGTGCCAACCGTGACCAACATAGCAATGACCAACATAGCCGTGACCAACGAGCTCGGAGTAGTGGCCTATGGAGTGGTGGCTTGGACCCAGAGGGGTGCCAACTGCTGACCAACATAGCCGTGACCAACGAGGACGTTGGTTCTTCAAAGGGTGGGGTATTGTTACGATCCCACATCGCCCAAGTATGGGATTGGGCGGTGGTTTATAATGTCTAAGTGTCCCCTCCTCATCAAGCTAGATTTTTGAGTAAGTTCTACACTTGGACTTATGAACATCGATACGAGCCTAGTATGGGATAGGTTCATATCACGTGCCACAACACCATCTATGCCATAGGTCAATTATACAAATAATATTTCTAATCTAGATAGGTGGCCTTCTATAGCAAGTAAAATGGTGATGTTACACCAAATTTTTCATAGTGAATCCCCGCCACCAATTTTCTCATACAGACTCAAATAAACTAGTAATCAAGTACCAAGCATGTTACTAAAAAAGTAAAGGCTTAATCTAAAAACAAACTACATCCAAATAAGAAACACATATAAGAATCATACTTTTCCAAAACTTATAACTGTAAGACTAAATCACATATCAACCTTCAATAATTCAAATTTGTTAATAAGCATGAAATTACTAACCGCGTGTTTCTTCTGATTCTCACTTGCAATCTTCTTTGCCTTAACTTGTACATGTTATAATCATTATGAATGTAGTCTAGACCACAAGCGTCACGGTTCTCAAGACAAAAAGAGCAACATGTTGAAATAAATAATGGCAAATTCTTTGCTGTATGGTACATAACCTGCATATTTATGTTACTTGGTTAAATCTCCACAAATTTCTTAATGAAAATAACGTAATGAGTTTTACGAGCAGGTGAGAGGCTTATGAGGAAATATTTGGGAACTAACCAATGATTTAAACTACCTCATCTACATTTTAATCATAGTTATCACAATCTTGTAAAAACAAAACATCAGTTTTAAAAACTTTCTTAAAGTATAGGATCCATAAGTACTCCGTACATGACAGTACTAAAGATCAAGCTGTTGACATAACCATAACGCACATTAGCTACTAACAAACATATATACACGAAGATGAAGCGAATAAGCTAAATATACCTTAGAAACAGGCTGCCTCTTCGCAGTCTTAGCATACGGGTTCAACCTCATATTTTTGGAGGGGCAGCTGCCAATTTTTTTACAGTGGCGTTTTGGTTTTTCCTTTTAAACAAGGGCTGTTGTGGTTGGTCTGAAAGAAAGAAAGCAAAGGGTTTCAATTTGTGTGTAGATTCGGTTATTACAAGCAACAAGAAAGATTTTTTTTATTGGGTTGAGTGAAAAGTGTAGATGTGACTGCAAGAGAAAGAGTGGTGGCTGCTGAAAAAGAGATTAGGGTTGTCAGTTGTGTGTCAGTAATTTTAGAGGTTTATATAATAGGAAAATATTGAGTTTTTTTTAGAGTGACTAGTATTTTTAAAAAGTATTTTGTTATGAATATATTACAAAAACACAAGAACGAGAGGAGGAAGAGAAAATTATTATTATGTGGTGATGCAAGAAGTTACAAGAGTGTATCTATTTATAAGATAGATGATTACATGTAAACCTATTGGGTTGGGCTATTAAGCTAATAGTTAATAGACATAAGCCCATAATATTAAATTACAACACTTCTCCTTGGATATTCATTGTTTCACATACGCTATAGACCGCCTCATTAAAAACTTAATCAAGAAAAAACCAAGTGGGATAAAAAAAACTTGATGAAGGGAAAAAGAGTTTCAAGCGCCGAAAATCAGTCTTCGGAAGCAGTTTTTCAGATATTTTTGTTGCCAAAGATTTTGTAATTAATTCCATCGAATTATTCTTGTTAAGAACATGTCCTGCAAAGATGACAAAATACGTGTACTTTCCAAACCAATATCAAATGCATTGGGTTGAAAATATACATTGCTAATAAAATCCCATGACGCATATGAATTATAAAGCATCAGTTGCACTTATGTATGGCAACCGAGGACCAATCATTTATATGACATGTGCAAAAGCAATTCATATAATATGCGTTCAAATAGTTTTTATCCATAAAAGGATTCATTCAATTAAATCAAGTAGAGTTCTTGAGAACTTTATTAATTGCTTCAAGAAGTTGACGTTGCTAGACATACTTAAGGCATTATAGATCCTTTATCGAATATGAGAGCTCTAATAAAACTCATTTAGAGCTAATTGAATACATCTATATTGACTGTCGCACAAAATATCAATAAGATATTTACATCCACCACGAGACAATATGTCTTTTAATAATCAACTTCATCTATACTACTTATAATGCACGAAGGCACCTCACTTTTAATTTTAAGATATACAAGAAATTAAGCATGGTTTACAACACTTTAATGCACCCAATTTTCAGAATTACAACAAATTAAGCATATTGTACAACAAAATAAAGCGTGGCATCATTTTAAGACCAAAATTTTATCAAACAACATTAATGCTATTAAAAACACCCCTTCACCAAAAATTACAACCATTTAAGCACATTGTACAACAGCTGCAACCAATTTTCATATTTACAATAGTGTATAACAACTAAGCATGATATAATTTTCAGAATTACAACATTAATGCTATTAAAGTAGTCAATGTTATTAGTGACTATAATGACTACTACTTACAAGAAAAGAAACACCGTGTACAACACTTTAATGCACATAATTTTCAGACGTACAAGACAAGAAGCATAGTGTGCAACAAAACACCAAATTAATGCTATTTAATGTAGTCAATTATTTAACTGGTCAATAAAAATAATTAATACAATTATTAAAACACCCTTTACATAAGAAATACAAATTATCAAACATATTGTACAACCAAATTATACACAATTCCTGCATTAAATTTCACTACTACAAATAATAAAGCACATTAAACAAACTATTCATGCTCGAACGGGCAATGGGCCAAATGGGCTTGAGCCCGAACGGGCGCGGACCAAACGGGCTCGAGCCCGAGCAGACACGGGCCAACGGTTTCCAGCCTGAACAGGGCACGGGCTATACGAAATTCTTGATATCAGTAAATTTATTGTTAAAAAGAACATAATAAACTAAAATACATTATTTATCAAAAAAATTTATTTCAGGGTACCCAACGCGCGGGTACCCTGCTAGTATTTTTATAAATTTATTTAATCACACTTCATGTCTTAAAAGACATAACTTTAGAGCTCTAACGGACAAAGACTCATGTATATCCAATATATTTTACACATTCATGTGTATGGACATCATGTCCCAGTACTTCGCGTATTTTCACGAGATTGCATCTTTTCAAGTTGGCCCATCGTTTGATTGAGCGCAGTTGTGAATAACAATTGATTTATGATCCTCATTATGCATAATAGCAAGCGCTATATTGTATAACAAATTTATCGACATCGTTTTCTTCCGATTCCATATGATTTTAGACATCATAGAATTTATTGAGATCTCATTAGCTAATTGAAGTTCGTTTGGAACCTTCATGTCTAGTGTCTCTTTATGAGACTATGATGGGGTCTTTTATACCTCGACTAATGATCTTATTTTCATGCTCCATATTTTCATCGAGGATTTTAGTTTTGATCGACTAGTCTATCATGCTTGAGGCATTTCATAACAAACAATGCCCTTGAGGGACAAAGTATAACTTGGAGCATGAGTAGCTGAAATTTTTTGGCCAATGTATATGTATGCATAGTTAGATTATTCATTGAATATAAATTCATAAAACTTCTTATGAGGATCAATAGAATATGATTATTCATTCCAAAATTTCAACTACTTTTTCTCTCCTCCTGAAGGGATTATCCTTCTTTTATATCCCATATATTTGCATTTAGGTTGACTAATTTGAGTACATATTCTACAAAAGAAATTGAAATGGGAGATACTTGGTTTCTAACCAAACCCAATTATAAAGGGAGGCTTTATAATAAAATGTTCGCATGATGCTAATTATAGTATGGCCCCATACAACAACAAAGTGTTTTTACTCTTGAAGATATCCATTGTGATGTCGACATTTACCGAAGCCAAAGACATCCGTTGTAAGTGACTGTGTTTCACTTGCAGGTTATAAAAATGTGATTGTGTTTCTGAAATGTGTTTGTGAAATGTGATTGTGTTTCACTTGCGGGTTATAACAATCAAATCAAATCTTCACTATTACATGATAGACTCCCCCTTTGTTTGCAAATTCTAATACAAACTTAGAAAGAAGAAAAAAAAAGAAAAAGACACAAACTTAAAAAAAAAGGATTACATAAAAGTGAAAAGAAGAAAGAAAAAAAACACATTAAAAAAAAAAAAAAAAAAAAAAAAAAAAAAACATTAGTACAAATTGGGAGGGGTGTGTTTAGGGGTAGGGAGGTTCTTATAGTATGACCCTTGTGGTTTTTGGTGTTTGGGCTGGGAACTTGGGATACTCTGAGTGTGTTTTATAGCTTTTGAGTGAGTTTTTTTTGTGTTTTTGCCCATTGGATTTGGGGATTGTGGATCGTTTGATGATGATCTGAGTAGTAGTTGAATAAGTGCTTTTATTGGTTGATTTATGATGTTGTGGATTGGGAGATTAAAAGGGACCACATAGTAAAGAATTTGGGCTGAGACTTTAAAGCTTATACTAAAAGCCCAAAATGGAGGTTTAAGATTGTTTAATATATATCTATACTACCTTATAATGTATTTAAGACTTTCTAAAGAAGGAAGTCTTAATTTTTTAAGTCTACACATCTTACTATAATTAGTAATTCATATAATTAAATTATACATTATAATAATTGCATAATAATAATGTACACTAATGACACATTAAATTTTAGTATTAAAATGGATGTTACGAACTTACAATAATACAAATTTATAGTTGCAATTTTTATCATAAATATTCAAGTTATACAAAGTTCAAATGAGTATAAGTATGGATGTATAGTTGTATACATTTGTATTGATATAATTTACGGAAATTCAAATACGCATCTACTCTTTTTGAACTATCAAACGGGTAAACCGTCAAATACTAACTCTCATTGCATACCGCTTAAAGATCAAGATACGGGAAAAACTGACATGTTGAATACCACCGCTGCTTTGCGCGGGCACTATGCTAGTCAGAAAGAAAGAAAACTTTGTAGTTAGTAAATGACGAATGAAATAGTATGATATACAAATGAGTTTAAATAATGATAGCAACTTATGTGTAAAATGTTTATACATTATATTTTTTATATTAAAAGCTAATTTAGTTGGTTCAAACTTGATAGCTAGTTTTGTCTAATAAGATTTCATTGTCATTAGTAGTTTCTAAATAGTTTTAAAACAAGGCCAAAACTCCAAATGACTTATATTTTAAATCTTCTCACATTGCATGAAAAATTAAAATGAGAATGATTTCTAACCACATATTATAAATTAACGGGAGAAATAATGAAGAGATGAACCTATTTTAGCAAATGCATCTGAAATGTGTGATTGTAATTTCTTCTCACTCTTTACATTTTAATTTTACTTCTTATTTGATCCTAACTTTGTGTGTGGTACCAAATCGTTTCCGGCATCCGAAGGTTTTATTTATTCCTTTTACTAAAATGAACTGAGGTTTTAGTGAAGACATTGGTTTAAACCACTAGTTCAGGTCTGATTACATTTTTGGGTTAAACCAGTTAGGACTATGTAAAGTACCCATCCCTAACCAGAACCAGCCATGCTTTCACTAAACTGCTAATACACTCCTAAATAACTTCTCACGAAGAGGCCAAAATCCTAACGAAAATTGTTCCTTTATGATGATTCATGGACATTTGTTTATCAAAATCACTAATGATTTTCACCAGAGTTATAGTGAATTAGGATAATCCTGTCAATAGCCAATGTCTTCTGACATGAGTAACATGTACCAGAATCCATAATGCCAAACAAACGGTTTTTACAGTTTACTCTAAATATTATAATCACAGCATAGAATTGGTCGATGAAAAACCGTTAGATACAAAGATAGAGTACCAACATTTTCAATATTTGTAACCATGCGATTTTCTTTCTAATTTCTAGCATAAGTTACATTTTCTTAATATAAAGCCTAATAAGATATAACTATCAGTTTTGACGGGAACATAGATTTGCTCTAAAAACTGAAACAAAATCAGAAAAATTAAACATCTGCACCAAATAATGGCGGCCTAATCATTCCACAACAGCAAACTTTCCACGCAGAACTCATTCGGTTCTCATGTACTTCTTAGCCTCTTCAATTGTGAGGTCCATGGGGTTCCGATTTGTCACACAGACCATAGGCTCAAGGAATGGCACAACCATATCCGTCTGATGGTCTACAGCATTAGCCCCACTAGCCTGACCCGTAGCAGATGTTGGCTCAGTTGGCCCAGACCCACCAACACCTGACCCGTCAAGGTTAACCACATCCGCTTGACGAGCCACACCATTCACTCCACTGTCCTGACCCACCACAGACCCTGATCCACTTGATCTTTCCAGGGCGATAGTGGCATTTAAACGACGCTTTTTGGATTTCTCTTGTTTAGACCCGCAAGTACCTTTGCCAGCAGGAGCATCAGTTGCGTTTGCAAGTTGAAGTAGCTTATGCGTGGGTTTCAATAGGCGTCCACGGCTCGATAAACCTGGACGGGGCATAGAATCCGTGGGTTCAGTGTTGCTAATGGTTCTTCCAGTATGATCAGAATCAGTGGAACAGTTGATGAACGTACCTGCATTTATAGTCGTTGCCAATGCTATTATTCTGTGATTTTTATTGCATATAACACGATTATGCTTATTCATAAAAAAGGAACTTTATGCCCTAAAAAGATGGCCCAGGGCCCCATTTGAGTCATTTTGTTAGCATAAAAAAGGAACTTGATGTCGGCTTTCCAAATATAGAATTTAAGTGTACAAATGTCGAATATATGTTATACGTATAAAAATGCCGCATTAATCTATAGTATAGGAAGATGTGTTAAGGGATGGGTTATAAATGTCTGAAACAAGACACAAAATGACTCGAATGTGAAGAAAATGCAGAATGACAAACTGAGACAAATGAAAAAGTTGCAGCAGTTGATAATTTTTGAAAAATATTCTTTATATTGCTAGCTAAAATTAACTCTTACGAAATTTTATTATGATTATATAATTGTATTAGGAGTTCTGGTATATTACTTCCATTATTACTTGAGTCATTCTCTAGCTAGATTTATCACAGGCTTTTCTGATTTGCTAACCAGATTTGCGACTTTCCTACTAAAGGTTTGTAGGACGAAAATAGTATACCAAGAGATCGAATTTATAAAAGAATGTACCTCTGACAGCATCAAGTGCTTCAATTTGAGCCCTTCATCAACACTATCTTCATTTTGGCAAGAAGGTACGTTTGCCAATTCCATCAAAGAATTTGAAGCGGAATCATTGCCGATGTTACCGACATTCCCTACATTCGCAGTCATTGCCAGTGATATAATTTATGAATAAAAAATGTGTTCTTTTGATGTAACTTTAACATTACTATTATTACCTATATATAAATATGTCAGTATAAAACATAATGACTAATAAAAAGATAGTAACACTTTATATCAACATTATGTTTATGTTAAAATTTAAAACTTGAAGCCGTATTTTGATAAAATTCTCCTGTTCCGCCTACCGGCATTCAACATTATATATAAATATGTCAGTTTTTAAACCACTCAATTATTAACATTTGTATATAAAGAATTATTATCTTGAATGCCAGCTTTTAAAGGGTCTCCAACAAAATGACCCAAATGAAAATATATCCGCTAAAATTGGACAAAAGAAAAAATAGATTGGATACATGCCACGAGAAAAAAATAAAAAATTAAATAAAAACACACTATTAAAAAGTTGCATCAAATATTCTAGATGTATATGAAGTCCAACGGGTCAAGCATGTAATAAACTAGAAAAGAAATGGATCAACTGGGTCAAACATGTCAAAACTCATGCAAAGTTTTCTCAAAGGGTTCAACCCAAGTCACTTAATTTTAAAATATTAGATTAGTATTCGTTATAATTTGTACCTTCATCAGCTTCACTTTCACAAAAGAAAAAACGCGATATTCTTTCATCAGCATCAAATTGACATATACAACCAAGAATTACTAGCATTTGTAGTCATAAAAAAATTAATTCGATTTAGTTATAAAAGTAAACATGTTTCTGTCCGTTTAAATCAGACAGACTTAGTTTGGGTCTCTACTTTGTTAACATGAATTGTAATTTTCCAACAAAAGTTGTAAGACAAAAATTACTGCATAAGTGAATACCAATTTTACAAGAGATGCACTCTAGCCAAACCAGAATTGTGATAACTCTCCAAAGACTCCAGAATTGCGACATTCAATTGTCTTTCATATTCAATCTCAGCACCTGCAAATGCAAAAGTTATTATAGAAATTCCTGTTACATTAAAAAAAAAAAAAAAAAAAAAAAAAAAAGGATGTATTATCACCATTCACCAATATAACCTTATGTATGAGCGTGTGTTAGATGAAATATGGACTTTGATACATGTTTAGTAATCTAGTTCATTTAAATTCAGACAACAAAAAATCCATACCAGCATCATCCTCAGAAGCGGTTTCACTTCCACTGGGAAAATCCATCTCTATATCTGTAAAAGAAATAAGGAATCATATTTGAAGCGGAATCATTTCCAATGTTACCTACATTCCCTACATTCTCAATCATTTCCGGTGTCATAATTTACGATGTAAACTTTAACATAACTATTATTACCTATATATGTGGCAGTTTTAAAACATTTTATCAAATTGTTATTATCATTTTGTATGAAAAAATTGACGGGTAAAGGTGTAAATGGGTCACAACGGTATAAAGACAAATGCGGAAGCAAAACCTTCGTTTGACAACACCTACCCAAACCCGTATGAACCTATGAGGAAACTAACAAACAAATAAGGCAAACTAAAAGCAACTCTAAACAGCCCCCAAACACTACCAAATCAGCCCAATCAGCAGGTAATAAAGATAAACAACCACACAACAAGAACACCAAGCTTTTAGCGGAAAACCCCAAACGGGTAAAACCACGGACACCTAGTGCCGCTTAAAATCCACTACCACCAATAATAGAGCAATACAATCAGACCTTCTCTAGATACTAGAGGCATACAACAATCATCATACACTTGGAATAAAGCATCAAGATGTATGAAACAAACTAAAGATAAAAGAGGAACATCACTGAA